>VMDO01003550.1:24757-140946 GCA_007922755.1 Pedetes capensis
TTTTTTTTTTTTTTTTTTTTCCCCAGTACTGAGGGTTGAACCCAGGGCCTCGCACTTGCATGCTTTGTAAGTGCTGGACCACTGAGCTGCCGCCCCCAGCCCATTTGTTTATTTTTGAGACAAGGTCTCACTAAATTATGCAGACTTCCTCTGGTCTTGAACTTTGAATCCTCCTGCCTCTGCCTCCTGAGCCACTGGGATTACTAGCGTGTGCCACGGCGCCCGGCTCCAAGATTTAGGAATTTCCAAAGTAAATGATTTAAGGCAAGTTGGGAAAGCACATTGTGCAAGTTTCCTTATTACAACTTTTCTACTAAGGAAAGCAATTTAAGTAATTTGCATTACACCATTTATATGCAACCAGGAGTTACCCTTCCTTTCAATAGCATATAAAACCAGAAAATATTATAAACGTTAGAGCTAAAAGAGAATTTAAATACTACTGCTTTTAATTTGTTAGGCAATGGACCCCATTTTAGGATAAGTCTTATAAGTAAATTCAACATATATAAAACAGATGAGAAATATCTTACTATAAATTTGTTTAATAAGTCATGTTTCTGTTAAATGCTATAAAATCACTTATTGAGAACAATGAAGTTTTTGGATGAAGGAGATCTGGGTTTAAAGGTGACTTGCAGACTTTTATCAGTCAGAATATAATTTATTTAGGTGTTTTCTTTGCAACTACTTTTGCAGCTAATGACAATAATACCCACAGATAAATAACTGTAAACAGTAACAGACGTTTTCATAACAGCCTTTCTTGCAGCCTTAGGGTATTCTTTAAATACCAAAAGAAGTTTAATTGCAAAGGCTGCACTACAACAAACTATCAACAATGGCAACATACTATTAGGCTGTTGTCTTCAATGAGTTAAAAAGTTTTTCAAATTATGATAATAAAGATAGAGAGCTGTGTTCTTACACAAATCAGCTCTTCTTCTTGGATACATACCTGGATCATACTTGTCCAGCAGCCTTCTCTGTAGCCATTTATCTGAGATCTGGCCAATGAAGTGTCAATAGAGCTGACTTGCCCCTCTTCCAGACGTGGTACCTGCAAACTAACCATAGACAACCCTCCAACTCTTTCCTTAGCAACATGGAAGGAGGCTGGATTCCTGAAGAACCATGTAGAAGGCCACCTAACGATCAGGAGCATCTTTAATAGCTTTGGAAGAGCAAGAAAAACTTTACTTGTGTTAAGCAACTAAGGTTTGGGACTTTGTTATGGCAGCTAGTATTATTTACTCTTACTCATTACTATCATGTTTAAGATATATATGAAAATAATATTTGAATCATTTACTGATGCTTGCAGCACCTATCTAGAAGCCACAGTTTAAAACTAGTGCTTTGATCCAGGGGCGGTGGTGCACGCCTGTAATCCCAGCAGCTCTCGAGGTGGAGGCAGGAGGATTGCAAGTTGGAGACCAGAAGCAGTCTGCATAACTTAGCGAGACCTTGTCATAACAAAGTGAAAAAAAAAATGGTGGCTGGGGGTGTAGCTCAGTGGTCTAGCACTTGCAAAGCATGCAAGCATGAGGCCCTGGTTTCAACCCCCAGTACCGAAAAAAAAAAAAAAGAAAAAAACAAACAAAAAACAACGTAGCGCTTTCATCCAAACTTCTTTGTAGAGGCATGATTTACTTGCTGCAGAAAGGGAAAATATTACTCAAAGCCACCAAAAGATCAGTAGGATTTCTACTAACTAATGAGAACACTAATATAATCAAGATAGCTTTTTCATTTTTATGCTGTAGTGTGAGAGACTATTTGTCCCTCCCACCAAAACCCATGATCACCCTTGGCCCACTCATTTGCCATAAGCCTTAGGAGACTCAGATGCTGTACTTGCAAATCCTGAGGGTGTAAGGTAGAGCAGAACCTCTTCTTCCTTCCAAGAAATCCCTACAACAGTAGCAACTTCTCTGTCACTTCATTCCTGGTAAGTTTGCCTAAGAGGGAGCAGAAGCTGTGAACTAGCAGGAAAACCAGCAAACTGAGAGTCAGAAGATCCAAAATCAAATCCTTTGCCAATTTCTTACCAGTTTTATGAACTTGGGCAAATCAGTAAGCCTCATCTGAAAAATTAAGAAATGATATCATTGTATATAATAAATATGACCAAACACAAAATTTCTTTAGAAAATGTGAAGGAATATACAGAATATAAAATATTATAGTTACCAGTGACCTTGAAGAACTTGTTGTTGTTGTTCTTGTTGTTGTTGTTAGGTACCAAAAGGAAGTTATAGTAAAAATCTTAAAAGCATGAAGTTTAGTACAAGAAGCCATAGATCAGTCTCACTGTTTTGGAGTTTTTAAATTACCTTTGTATGCAAGTAACAGAAAAATATAATTGTGCTTTAGTTTCCTCACATATAAAAGTCATGGGAAACTTCCTGAGAATTCAAGTAGAGCTACCAGATCAAATCAGAGCACTCCAGCAAGATTTGAATTTCAGATAAACATTGAATAACATTTCATTATAATTATGTCCTATTTAACATAATTTGGGCAGATTTTATTTTTATTTGCTAATTCTTGTAACTCTAGGCAAGACTTTTTTGTGTGTGTGTGTGGTACTGGGGGTTGATCCCGGGGCCTCATGCATGCATGCTTTGCAAGTGCTGGACCACTGAGCTGCACCCCCAGCCCTTTTATTTTTTTCCCTTACTTCCTGAGACAGGGTCTCAATAAATTACATACACTTCCTCTGGTCTTGAACTTGCAATCCTCCTGGCTCCTCCTCCCAAGCTGCTGGGATTACAGATGTGCGCCATAGACAAGACTTTTTTAAAATTTATTTCCTCACTTTCCAAGGTGGTGGAATTCATATTCCAGAAAGCACTAATATTCCAGGATGAATATATATGAAAAAGAAAGCAAAATCTGCATAAATAGTATTTCTTAATGAAGATTCCCAAATGCTGTCATACTATAGTTGCACTTTTTTGTGGTCCAGAACGTAGTTACATGGCCATGCCTAGGTGCAAGGGAACGTGGAAAATGTAGTCTTTATTCTGTGGTTTACTCACCTTAAAGTGGTTTTAATACATCTATATACATAATAGTATACATCTATATCTATGTATCTATATCATCTATATACATCTATATCAGTAAACTATCAATGTGAGGGTTGGGATAGCAGAGTTTGAGTTGATTGTGGTTTACTCACCTTAAAGTTCTACTTCTGTGAAAGTGGGAAGGACTCCATATTATAAAACAGCTATTGAACTGTATATAGGCTGTATCAGTCCATTCATGATGCTATAACAAAATACCATAAGCTGATTGACTTTTAAACAATATAAATTTATTTCATGCAGTTCAGGAAACTGAAAAGTCCAAGATGAATTGACCTGATGATTTAGTGTCTGAGGAGGACTTACTCTGCGCTTCTAAATTGGCACTTTATTGCTATTTCTTCTGGAAGGACAAGTGCTGTGCCCTCACATGGTGGGAGAGGACTAGGGCAAAAGGGACTGTGTTAGTTCTTTCTATCACTATAAAAAAATTCCTTAGATAATCCATTTATAATGAGAAAAGAATTATTTTGGCTCACAGTTTCAGAGGTTTCAGCCCAAGATTGGTTTAACCTGTTGCTTTGGGCAAGGCAGCACATCATGATGGGACACATAGTGTAGCAAGACTTCTCACTTTATTGCCAGGAAGTGGAAGGGAAAGAGGAAGAGAGAGAGATCCCATAAATCCTCTAAGGACATACCTCTAGGCCTCACCTCTTAAAGTTTCCATCATCTTCCAGTAGTACCAAGCTGAGGACCAAGTCTTTAACACATAGGCCTTTACGGACATTATAGATCCAAATTGTAGCAAGGACTAGGACATTCCCTTCTATCACATTTATAAGAGCACCAATCCTATTTAGGAAGGCAGAATGCTCATGACTTATTCACTTCCCAAAAGGCTCCACCTCTTAATACTATTACATTGCATATTAGGGTCCAACATGAATTTTGGAAGGAAACATACATTGAAACTGTAACATTTTCCTCTTAACAAAAGTTTCATTTTGTAAAAACCAGTGTGCTTCTCTTTAAACAGTAGATTTTCTTAAGATTAAAAATAGAATAACATATATAGATGTACTTTCTTACCAGGTAAACATTTAATTGTGTTTTTTACTCTTTGATGGGAATATACATCTATATCAGTAAACTATCAACGTGAGGGTTGGGACAGCAGAGTTTGAGTTGATAGTGGGCAGGTTAGTGACAGCTCCTTCATGGAGGAGATAGGACTTAACCTTAAAGATGAGTTGGATTTGAAAAGCTTCAGAATAGTGAGGGGGTCATTTATGGAGGGACAGCAGTTTAAATAAAGGCATAAAGTTGAAAATAGTCACCACATGTTCAAGGAATGGGGGGGGGGGGAGCTAACCTGACTACAATAAAGGAGCTATTTCAGAGATTTCAAGATTACCATGATTCCCACTCAGAGCACTACCTTCCAACTTCATAATTACATTTCCTTTTTTTTTGAATAGCTGATAATAAGCTGACTTTTAACAAGCTAAATGAGAAATTTTGTTTAATTTCACAATTTCACTAAATATTCATTGATCCTCTCTTATGAGCTAAGCACTGAGAATATATCAATCAATTAAATGGTTGTTACAGAACAATGTGTCTTGACAACACCAGTATGATATGGAAGCGCTGAAATAGGAATGCATGCAAATTGCAGCTGGAACATTGGATAGTGAGCATCTAACACTGCCCATGAAACCTAGTGGGTCTTCACAGAGCGACTCTTTTTTTTTGTGCAGACATGAAAAAAATAGAAAAGAAGATCAGGGAAAAAAATGAAGGAATAAGTCCTCTTAGTAGAAACGATCAAAATGCCAAGGCATAATCATAGGTGATCAATGGGTGGAATGACAGGTGAATGTCAAAAAATGTCAAGAATGTAAGTGGATAAGGTTGACTTCAAGATGTAAAGACTCTGCGTAGCAACTGCATAGCTGTGGACTTCAGAGTATGAATTCCAAAAACCTCAATTTCAGTTTCTGCTAACTACAAAGCTATCTGGTCTTGGATATTCCATTTAATCTTTTCTGAACCTTAGTTCCTCCATCAGCGAAATGAGCACAATACAAATGCTAGTTTTTACTACTACTACTATTGTAGCATGCAAGAGAAAACCATTGCAATTTCAGGAGTGTTCACAGGAAAAACCAATCTAGAAGCAATGCAGAGTATGAACTTAAAATGCAAACAAGCTGGGTGTGGTGGTGTATAACTGTAATCCCAGCAACTCAGGAGGTGGAAGCAGGCAGATTGCAGGTGCCAGGCCAGAGGCAGCCTACGTTACTTGGTGAGACCCTGTCTCAATTTAAAAAATAAAAAAAGGGACCGGAGGTGCAGCTCAGTGGCAAAGTATTTGCCACGCATGCATAATGGTCTGGGTTCAGTACTGCTAAATAAATAAATAATTAACCAAGTAAGTAAATAAATAAATAAGCAAAACTGAAAATAAAGTGAATAATAAGAATTAAAAAATAAAAAAATAAAAACAACTGAAGGAAAGAATACCTCCAATCTTGAAGAGAACTTGAATATGAGCTCACAGTAGGCAAAAGGAAGAAAGGTTTCTGAGAATAGAGGCAACAGGCTTTCCAGCCAAGTGTTTGAGAAGCATAGAGAAGGCAGTCAAAGATAACTGAGGTTCCAAGCTCATGTGCATAAAGGTGTTATAAACAAGACAGTCATAGGAAAGCAGGCCTTCTGTAGAAATAAGAACAGTAGCTATCATTTCCTGAGCATTTGACATAGACCAGGAACTATTCAAAGCCACCTATAGAAGGTTGAAATGTGGCCCAGCAAAATACATCTGTATCCCAGTCTCAAAAATTATGAACTTACTTGGAAAAACAGCTTTGCAGAGGTAATTAAATTAAGAATTTCAAGACAAGATCATCCTGGTAGACTTAAGTGGGTCCTAAATCCAGCAACAAGTGTTCTTATGAGAAAAACAAAAAACAAAAAACAAAAAAAAAAAACAGAAAGAGATTTGACAGAGAGAGAAGAGGAGAGCAAGAGGCAAAGGCCACGAGAGCACAGTAACAGAGATTGCAGTTATGCTGCCACAAACCAAAGGACATTTGGAGCCACCAGCACCTGGTAAGGCAAAGAAAGATCCTCTGATACAGCCTTTGAAGGAAGCATGGCCCTGCTGACACCTTGATTTAGAACTTTGACTCCAAAACTGTAAGAGAAAAAATTTCTGCTGTTTCACCCACCTAGTTCATAGTAATTTGTTACAGCACTCACTGGAAACTTATAAACTCACTTATAAGCATTTACTTGTTCACACATCATGCACTGAAGGTATTGTTATTTTCCCTGTTTTATAGATGAGGAAAATGAGATACCACAAATTTAAGAAACTTCCCCCCAGACTGCACAGCTTGTTGTTGACAGAGCTGAGATTTCAGCTTTAACCTCCATGTTCCCAAGCCTGTGTCCCTCAGCAGTGCTGAGGTAAAGGCCCCAGAGGTAGGTTCACATAAAGGCATTTAGGAGGCAATTGAAAGCATAGAAACACAGGTTTAGGTTTCAGACTTATTTGTGCTTCTATTAGAAAGGAGGCTTTAGATGAGCTAAAGTCTAAATTATTTAGCACAATGCATAACATGCAGGAAGTGCCCAATAAATGTCCAATCCCGTCAGATCTTGGAAGCTAAGCAGGGTTGGACCTGGTTAGTACTTGGATGGGAGACCACCTGGGAACACTAGGTGCTGTAGGCTTGGAAGAAGGACCCAGCAACCCACTTCCAAAAACAATCAGCCACTGAAAACCCTATGAATAGCAGAGAAGCACAACAGTGTTTCATCTGTTGTACATAGGGTCACTATGAATCAGACACAGATTCGACAGTACCTAACAATAGCAACAACATCAATATTATTATAGTATCTGGTATTTGAAAGCATAAGAGTGGCATAGAAGCATATGAAAGACAAAGTAAAAACTGTATGAGTTTAACATTAGTGCCCACAGACCTAGTTTGACATTCAGACAACAAATTAAAAAGGTGATGAGAAAAGAAGAGAATTAGAGAAAAGTTTCCTGACATTAGCAAAAAGGGAAGGTGGGTAGTTCAAACAACATGGAAATAAAACAATTATGTACACAGTATCTTATCTGCTAAAGGGAAAGTCTTAACTTGGGCATTCAGAACATTAAATAATTACACTCAAAAGCAATGAAAAAAAATATATAACAGCAATTAGCTTACTACTATGACATTCATCATGGAAACTCAAATAGTTAAATTGTCAGCCATGTGAACTGAAGTTCACAAGATACAAGCATTGATAAGAATGGAAGCAATTGTCTTTTAAATTCTTAGGCCTAGAGAGCATTACATTAGAATACTATTAACAGCCCTTAGGCAAGACAGATGCCTGGAAGTCAAAAGACACAACTAGTTCATTGGCCATTTCCATTTATATATTCTCATTCTGTCATATGGTTTTCCTTTGTTTTATTTTGCATATGCTCTTATGATTTTGATTTTCATTTAACTTTTCTCTCTCCTCCACTTAAAAAAAGCCCAGCTGAATAGATGAACAAAGGTGAGATTCAGGGCCTTTCTTGTCCTAAGGCTCTTATATTTCATGTATTTATTTCTAGCCCTTTGGCTTGGATCATTCACTGGTAGATTTAAAGGAAGAAGCATTTATTTTGTTCTTCCTAATGAAGATTTGGCCAGATGGGATTTAGCTCAGTTGGTAGAGTGCCGCTCTGCAGTCTCTGAGATCCCGAGTTCAATTCCCAGCACAGCAAAAATGGGAGAAGGACGTTGCAACCCATTCCCAAGGCAATCCTGAGACAATCTGCCATTGAAAACCCTATGAGGGTTGCTATGAGTCAGACACGACTTGATGGCACCTAACAACAACAACAACGAAGATTTTGTCCTTTAGTTTAGACCAGTCACTGGAGCCTGGAGGCTCACGTGTCTTTTTCCCTGTGTACTCCCTCCTGACTAAGGTATACTCTGGCCCGGGAGCATGAAACCAGGAACAGAGAAACCTGAGGAAGCCATTCAGACAGAAGAGCCAGTGGATGGAAGAGTCATTTCTGAACCCCGGGGTTGTCCACAGTCCATCCCCCCAATTAGCATGGGGAAAAGAGGACTGCACCCTAATCTTTGTTTCTGAAATAATGCTAGCTAGGAAAAGATTAGAGCAAATCCCATATTTGCCATTTCTCAGGCCTCTGTGGTATAAGGACCGGGATCTGGATGATTAATTTTGGCCAGTACTATTTCATTCTTGTAAACTCAGAAAAATACTTTATTAAGACAAAGTATATGCATTAAATGTGCAGGATTTTGTATACAATTATTCCCAATAAAGCTGACAAGAAAAAAAATTACACAGATGTGCCCACAGCCAATCTCAATGAAAGAATCTTCCAACTCAAGCTTCTCCTATAGACATTTTTTGGGGGATCAGCTTCTGTCTTCCCATCACAAGTTCTGCCTTGGAAACTTTTTGTTGTTGTTGTTAGAACCAAAATGGCATTCTGAATACACTCTTTTCCTCCAGAGTCTATCTTTATTTAAGGTGTCTTTCTAAAAGGTGTTCCAGAGGGAATAAAAGGGCAGAACAACCTAACTACACACATCTACACAATCCTCCTTGGCTATACCCAGTGCAAAAATAAAGCACAGTTGAAGGAGATTGCTTGGGAACATCCAAATATTTACTGAAAGGAAATGATTCTGCATATCAAGAGGTAGAAGAAATGCCCAGAACAGATTCTGATGAGATTTACTGCTGCTTCGTTCACTGGCAAAGACTTCCTAACCAGACAAACACCACCCTATAAATAACAGCAGTCATCCCCAGGACAGGGGTGTTTTTGTCAAAAGAGTGGGTTTTCCTTATTTGGCACCCATGGTTTTCCAAGATACTCACCATTACATTTTTAAAAGAAATTTGAAGGTAGATTTGATGAGAGGCCATTATGGAAATAGCTGCTCCAACTCTATCTTTGAAGCTAGGTCAATTTGCCCTATTTAAACACAAATCCCAGTATTTTAAAAAAAAGTATAATTTTATGCCACACACACAAAAAAAATGCTGTTATGACAAGAAATACTAATTAAATGTTTAGGAGAGAGAAAGTTCTGTTATGGATTCATGAAGGAATTTTAAATACTCAACATAGTTCCCATAAATAACATATAAATATATATTAATTTATATTATATACATAAATGCAGAAGGAAGCAAGAAAATGAAATGAACACTAGATGCCATGAAAAAATAATTTGTAAATATTTGTGTTATGATAAAGCTAGCATTTAAAAAAAAATAGTCTTTCCTTGGTGGTATGGATAATTAGAATGTAAAATAAAGACATCCCCAGAGAACAAATGTTTTAAATGCTAATCAAGAGAGCAATTTTCATGTAATATGAAATATAATATTCAAAAAATAAGAAGAGGAAGAAAAACAAAGATGAAAAGATTTCTTTGAAATATTGGCAATAAAGCAGGAAAGTCTTTGCTAGTCATTTCTATAAAATATAAATTATATTTTGACAATTTTCCATAATTGATAAAATCGTAAAATTGTTTAAGAAATATATTTACATATTAACAGAAGATTTGCTTTTTGAACAGTTTGACTGGAAGAAAAAATTCCATCTACCTGAAGCTTCACAATCTGTTTGGGGGCGGCGGGTTGGTTGATTACTTCCCTTTCAACCTTGAATAGTATACTTCTCAGACTGAAAACAGACTTCATGACTCAATAGCAAGTATATTCAGGGTCTCCACACCAGGTAATTCAACTTAAGGCCTAAGAACATTGAATTTTGGTCAGTAGTTTTTTGTTGTTGTTGTTGTTGTTTTGTTTTTGTTTTCTTTTTTTAATATCTATATTATTGTTCACCAATCTTGTCTTTATAAATGGCACTTCACTCATGAAATATTTACTGAGAACTACAAGTAAATTGCTCTTTTAGGCACAGAGTTAAGCAGTGAATAGGGTCTACATGTTCCTTCTCTGTAAGACTTCACAATCTAAACTAGAGGCAGAACTGGAGAGAAATAGGGGGATATGGTTCCTAGTTGGGAACATTATTGGGATTTGGGACAAGACAATTATTTGTAGTGAAGCCCATTCTGAGCATTACTCCTGAAAGACAAGAAAAACTCATACTCTAACATAATAAACAAACACAGCCCCTACATGTTCTCAAGCATTTTTAGGGGTAGACATGTCTGCTAAGCACTTAGATGAAGAAAAAAAGCTTTCTATGCAAGATATGAGCTCCCCTACCTGGGATAGCTTTCTAAATTCAAGGCCACCTAAGACTTCAGACAGTCCTGATAGAGGGTGACAGAAGAAAGGAAGGGTTGGAACACAAACATTTTCCAGCATTTCTTTCCATCACTTATTTCTTCTGCCCTTGTGATTCGTCTCAGGAGTCAGCATGAAGGGCAAAAAGACTAACCTTGACACTAAGAACTCCTGAAAACAGTGAGACACAAATCAATGTAAATTCCACTTATGATCAGTATTGCTTTTGCTGTTCTTTGGTGTAGGGGTAGCAATTCTTAACACATTCTTTTGAAAATCAATATAACAGAATGATGCACTGGAATTGAAGAAAAAGTTTTAGAATGTAGACTCTTAAGATATTGTATTGAAAATCAGTGATTCATTTAATTCTTTAGAGCTAACCAGTTATTGGAAATAGACAAATTAGAAGTTCTGTGTCTCCTTAGAAGTTCTATGTCTCATGTGTCATTTTCTCACTTTTTCCATAGACTTAGTAAACTAACACTTGCTGAAAATATCCTGAAACTCAAGCTCTTGGGCATATGATTATTTTGAGTAGTTTATTTGTCAATAAAAGGAAGAAAAGTAGAGTATTTTTCTTTTCTTTTCTTTTCTTTTTTCTGCCTTCCCATGTTTATTGCAGCACTCTCCATACTAGCCAAGAAATAGAAGCAACTGAGGTACCCATCAGAGTATTTTTCTTAAAGCATCCTTCCAATTAAAAGCAGCTTGCAGCTGTAGCCCTGTGGCATCCAATCCTGTCAGATCTTGGAAACTAAGCAGGGTTGGGCCTGGTTAGTACTTGGATGGGAGACCACCTGGGAACACCAGATGCTGTAGGCTTGGGAGAAGGACCTAGCAACCCACTCCCAAAAATCAATCCACCATTGAAAACCCTACGAACAGCAGAGAAGCACTGACAATAGTTCTTCCCCTGTTGTACTTAGGGTCACTATGAGTCAGATACTGACTCAACAGCACCTAACAACAATAACAACAACAATTAAAAACATGGGGGGACTGTTTATATTGAAGAAGTTGGTTTTTGTTTTGCTCTTTTATCTTCCCAAACATTTATCATTTCTTTGCAGCAAAAGCATACAAAATCATTTCTTCTAGCTTTTCAAAAAGATAATGTACATTATTATTATCTGTAGTCACCCTACTGTGCAATAGAATAGCAGAACTTATTTCTCCTATCTGGTTTTTTTTGTTTGTTTGTTTGTTTTGGTTTTTTTTGGTTTGTTTTGACTGTTCATTTTACTAAGAAATGCACCTACACTATTGTGATGGTCTTACACGATGTCCAAGAATTATTTGATACTTTGCATTCTAAGAAGTGAAGCTTAATTCTCTTCCCTTTGACTATGGGCTGGACCTAGTGACTCAACTTTAATGAATAGCGTATGACAAAAGCGGCAGTGTATATTTTTCCAGACTAAATTATAAAAGATTTTGAGGCTTCCTCCTTGCTTCTTTGTCTTGGATCACTCACTCTAGAGGAAGCCAGATGACATGGCATGAGGATACTCAGCAGTTCTAAGGAGAGGCCCACATTTTGAGGAATGGAGACCTTCTGCCAACATCCATGTGAGGGTGCCATCTTGGAAGTGGGTCCTCCTGTCCCCCTCAAACCTACAGACACCTGCAGCCTCTTAAGTGAAATCTCACAAGTCACCCTGAGCCAGAACCATCTGGCTAAGCCTGTCCCAAATTCAGACTCATAGATGCTATGAACCTCAAATGCTGTTTTAAGCTGCTAAATTTTGAAATACACTGATTCTGAGAAATAAGTTGCAGTATTATTTTTAACCTTACATATTGCAATCAAGTGTAACCAAGATGTCAGTGGCAGCCCCTGGCTTTAGAACACCTAGATATAATTAACTCTACTCGGGACCCTTGGGAGAAGGACCCAGCAACCCACTCCCCCAAAACAATCAGCCATTAAAAACCCTATGAATAGCAGAGAATCACTAAGAATAGTGTTTTACCTGTTGTATGTAGGGTCTCTATGAGTCAGATACTGACTCAATGCCACCTAACAACAACAATAACTCAGGGCCCATCCAGCACCACAGCTACAAACTGTGAACTATTTCATTATTCTGTAGCATCAACTCAGACACAAAGTACTGACCCTTGTTTTCTAGACTTATGCTTCTATCAAAACATTCGTTCCATACAGTGTTCTCTTTCACAGGAATTGAAGTACAGCTGTCACCAGCTCATCGTTTAATACTTTTATTGGATTTCAATGCATGGATTTAGAGCCTCAGAATCAGATATTATCAACATATTCCAAAGTATCAGACCCACCTGATGGAACATCTCCACCTAATGAACCAATTGTTAATATGTATGATAGGTAGCTTCTTAGATGGCTCCCAATGATCCCACTTCCTGGTATTCATGTCCTTGAATAATCCACTCCTCTCAAATATAGACTGGGCCTACCAACTTGCTTCTAACAAACAGAGTTTGGCTAAAGTGACAGGATGTCACTTTGAGATAGGGTTACAAAAAGACTCTGGCTTCCATCTTGCCTATCTGCTTTTTCTCTCATTTGCCCACACTGATGAAAGGCAGCTACCATGTGAGCTGCTTTATGAAAAAGCCCAAGTGACAGGGAACTGAGGAAGACCTCCAGCCAGTGGCTAGTAAGGCACTGAAGGCCTCAGTCCAATGGTCACAAGGAACTCAGTCCTGCCAACAACCATCTGAGTGAGCTTGGAAAAGGATCCTCTGCATGTTGAGCCTAGAGGTAATGACAGCTCCCATCAGCACCTTGGTTGCAATCTTGTGACAGACCCTGAGTCAGAGGACCCAGCTAAGTCATGCCAAGTTCTGGACTCCCGAAACGGTGATAATAAATGTTTGTTGGCTAAGTTGTGAAAGTTGAGGATGTTTTATTATGTATCAATAGATAAGTAACATAAGGTAGAAAATGAGTTAGCCATAAAACATAAATTATAAAGTACATGACAGTCACGTATTCCTAGAGCATGCTTAGCACTGTTAACCCAAAGTAACAAATCAATATTTGAGCAAGGCTTGGTAACACCAAAGCCTAGACTACAGGATGTTTGTTGTCTTCATAATTTATAAGAAATATTCATGGGAATATAAACACAATTACAATCTTAAAATGTTTTAAAATATTAAATAGAAACATATCTTACTTGTACATGATTTCTGATCTTGTTTCCTAGGTTTTATGCATTCACTATGTACCAAAAAAGCAAATTTGAGAGGCCATTTATTATTATAATTTATTTTAAATGCCTGGATGTAAATAAGAAAAGTAGCAGAGTTTTTCTCTAAATCAACATTTCTTTAGATAGAATCTATGGAAGGCTAATTATACAGCCTATTTAGTGATGGCATATTTTTTAAAACTTTCATTGTCAATTAAGATTGAGAAAAGCTAGATAAAATTAAACTAAAATGGGCTTTTTGTCCCATGACATCTCTAAGCCTTTGTTATATTAATCAGTATTGTGAACCTCCAAGAAGAGAGAGAGAGAGAATATGTTTTGCAGTATTGTTTAAACTTATTTGGTTGAAGGATTGGTGTTCGTCCATGACCATCGCTTTGAATCATAGTTTGGCAAACCTCTTAAAAATCAAGAATGTCGTTAATTGATACTTGAATGTTGCTGTGAGTTTTCACCTGTTAACGATATTGTGGTTTGAATCTAAAATGTCCCCCAAAATCCATGTGATTGAACACTTTGTTGCCAGCTGATGGTGCTGTCCTGGGAGGTTATGGAACTTTGGAAGGTGGGATTCTAGCTTTGTGGAAACATCGCCCTAGGGGCAGAGCTTTGGAGATTTTTACCCAGAGTCTCAGTTCTGGCCACTTTCTGCTTCCTAATCACCAAGGCGTATGGTTCTGTGCCATGGGCCCAAGCATGCCTGCTTTGCCACCACACCTTCCACCTGTATGGTACCATGCAACTCTCAATAAATATTTCCTCCCATAAGTTTGCTTCAGTTGGCTTCTCTGTCACAGCAACACTCCCACTGACTAATATACAAGATTTTATCCCTCAAATGTTTTTCAAAGTCCTTTTTTAAACTTCCCTCATGAATTGTAAACTCTTTATTAGGTAAACAGTTTTGTTGCTACAACCAACACTACTAACTATTTACATACTTTTAAAATAGGTTCATCAACTGTAATAGTATGCCACAGTGAATGTTAGCTCTATGCCAGGCCCTATTTTGATGCAATATAATCAATCGGTACCTCCAGAGGAAAGAGCTAACATCCGGGGTGTGTGTGTGTATAAAGGAACCATGGTTTAAATACCACAACCAATATCTTTGTGCCATGTAGACATGGCATGAGATACCATTTTAGAGTACACATGACCTGCATTGTTTCATTCAACCATCAGTGCAAATTCCATTATGAAAGAACACAAATTAATCTCATAATCTATTAAAATTAATCTCAATTCAACATTATTTTTTTCTCTATTGATTATTATGTTGTCACAGTAGTAGCATATTGACAGAAGATTCTCATAAAAAACTAATATTAGTGCAGCAAAGGTGATATAATCAATGCTGAGGCACACAAAAAAAATCAATGATCCATTAGTTTTTTCATCTTTTGAACTAAACTGGATATAAAAGTTATAATATTATTCTTAAGCTTTTTTTAAGAGAATTTTTTTCTAGGAGTGTCTACAATTGTAACGAATATACATTGATTTTTTATAGAATACCAATTAGCAAGAGCATTTAAAATTGCATTGTGCTCTTATTAAACTGGTTTTTGCTTATAAATCCACTATGTTTTACATGATGGACCTTAATGCAAATAAGACATCTATCTGTGTTTTCACAATTGAGCATAAACCTATTTTTAAAAGGAAAAATTTGTAACCTTAAAAATTTATGCCCTCAGGGAATTTTTCTAGTTATAACATTTTAAATGGACTATCATGGAGTTTTTGCAGTTGATGCCAAAAACAGACTAGATCCTCATTGTTTCACTTAGTAAGGATCCAACTGTCTAAGTTAGTAGCTTAGCTTTAAATATATGCTTTACATTATGATTTGTTTTTTAGAAAATTGAGAAATAGAATTCCTTTGGAAAGGAATAAAATGACTATGTAGACCTTCCTCCTTGTTGTTAAAGCATAAAGATAGTGAACAAAGTTTGTATTCTGGAGTTCGATGGATTTATATTCAAATTCTACCTGTAACTAGCTTACTTTGGACTAGTCACTTAGCCAGTCTGAGTAATTTCATCCATGAATTGATGATGGGCAACATGATAATACAAGGATGAGAGATAACATAGATAAGTGCCAAGCATAAGGTATATACTTGATAAAGTCCTGGAAATCCCATCACTCAATAAAAAGAGCAAATGCTGAAACTTATATGTTTCTAGTTACTCTAAGAATATGTCTTAATAAAAAGCGAAGGAAATTCTAGCTGGTGAGTGGTTGTGTATCCAAAATTTACTTCATATGACACAGTGAAATTTAGGAGACATTCCCTCTCCCATTTTAGGTAAAACAATTAGGCATTTGTTGTTGTAGTTGGTGTTAGGTGCCATCGAGTCTGACTCATAGAAACCCTAAGTAAAGCAGACCAAAACACTCCCTGATTCTGTGCCAGGCACATGATCTTATTTATGTTTAAGCCCATTGTTGCAGACAGTGTGTCAATCCATGTGGTGGAGGGTTTTCCTTCTTTTCACTGACCTGCCACTCTCCCAAACATTATATCTTTCTCCAGGGATTGGTCTCTCCTGATTACATATTCGAAAAATATAAGACACAGTCTAGCCATCATTGATTCCAAGGAGCACTCTGGTTGTACTTCCTCTAGGACAGATCTATTGGTTCTTTTGGCAGCCTGTGGTATATTCAATAGTCGTCCCCAGCACATAATTCAAAAGCATCATTTAGGTATTTAAAAGTAGAGGTGAAGAAAAGATCCTGGGAGTGGATTATCTTGCAATCCAATTTATCACATTGTCTCCTTTGGATCTGTCTCTTCTGTGGGCTGGAGAGCAACTTAGAGAGTTGGTACTCTCTTGGTTCCCAACATAGCCTTTTAATCTGATGCTCTATAAAGTGTCAGAAGAGTGGAAGAAAAGAAGAAAAAAGTGAGGAAGAGGATCTGGGGAGAAAGGCAGAAGAAAGAAGTGAACAGACAAGGAAAAGGAAAATGGAAACTGAGAGAAAGGAAGGATAAGAAAATGGTTACTTTTGCAAATGGGAACCAGAAACTTACATTCTGTAAAATTTTCTCAGCATTATGTTTTTCTGTGTTGTTTTGTTTTTTGTTTGTTTGTTTGTAAACTTTTCTCAGGACCAGTTCTTTGGTTCAGTAGAACTGAGACTAAGAAATCTTTGTGTAGTTGGAAATAGTTCTTGGTGATGGTGAGTGGGCTGGATGGTGAGATGGAGGAGCCAAACAACATAGCTAAGCCTTTCTGCTAACTCACACCAGCCAATCTAATCACACACTGCTCACATCTGGGACATCACCAAATCTCCATTTCTCTGCCTAAAGGTCTTCCCAAGCTACAGCCTCTTTTGCAATGCCCACTGGCTTCCAAGTTCCTGAATTCTTTCCTTTCAACTCCACTTAACACACAGCTATAAAACCTTTTGCTACAATGCTCCCTGCTTCACAATCTTCCTTAGGTCCTTTGTCCTGGCTTCCTTTCCTGTCACTGAAGTTTAAATTGGGTAGACTAGTTTTGATCATGGTGCTAAAGAAGCTAAAGCCACAGATTAAATACTAGATAAAACCTTAGCAATTCAAAGACTCAAAAACTCCAGAACATGAAAAGAACTATAATAATGACTTAGTACAACCCTCTTATATTACAGATGAGGTCAGTAAGGTCTGAAAAGGTCAAGTTTTCATAAATATAAAAGATCTATAGATGGTCACAGAATGGTCTTCAGTCTTAGGAAATTACCTTGAAAATTCTTGTTTTCTACCTCCCAGAAGTCAGCAAGAATGTGGATTATATCACAGAGCAATCACCTTTCTGGAGGGGCTAGGGAACTCAAAGCTCTTTAAGTTCTCTTCCTCTACTTGCCAACTTTTGCAAATGGATAATATTAAGGTGTACCTTGCAGAGTTTTGGGTAGCGTGAGATGAGCAACTCTGACCCAGCCTTTCCCTATAGCCCTGTCAGCTCTTGTTTATGATATGTGTCATAGCCAAGAACTTCTCACTTCTCACTTCTTCATGGATGGGAGGGATCTGGTCTCCTTTCCCGACCAACTTCATCTGGTACTCCTCAGACTGTTGGAAATGGCCTAATAACACTGAACCACAGTAGAAATGAGAAAGGACGAGGGTCCCAAACACTTTTATTCCTATGAGTTTCTTGCCATCTTGTGAAAATGTTTCTACCTCCCTCCCTGTTGTCCTATACACATCAACCAAAACCCAAATAAACCCTATACCAAGGGCATAGACAGGAGCTATCTTTGTCTGGCCAAGCAAAATCCTATTTGGCCACCATAATTCATCGGTATTTTAGTTATTTTCTTCATCTTTATGCCCTATCTTTCTTATGCTATGGATCATAAGTATTTGGATCTATTGTATATTCATTTGGGTGGGTTTTTTTTTTTTTAGTAAGCATTTGTTTTATAAGCATTTTGTATTACCACATAAACAGTCATATATTTATATATATCCACATTTCTGGAAAAGCCAGATATGTACTACTTCCCAGAAAAAGAAAGTCTGGCCCAAATTGATCTGATATCTCCAATGCCACAACCATGCTTTGAAATACCAGTTATTCTTTCTATAATTGTACCAACATTCTTCTAGTGGGCAATCCCACCAAAACAATAAATAATGTCATCTGTTATGTTACAATTGTGTTCTAGGCATTTTTCAACTATTACTTCACTCATTCCTCAAATAATCTTATGATGTCAGCACTGTTGTGCCCATTTTTCAGATAAGGAAACAGAGGTACAGTGGAGGGGCTCTGCAAAATGTCACTCAGCTGCCTGTGAACAGAGCCAGGATTCAAAATAGGTCTATGATTCTATAATTCCTGCCTACATCACCTTAGTTTACAGAATTCTGCACCAATGAACTATGATCCAATGGCTTAAAAGGCAACTGTGGCAGAAAGTATAACATCTAATGCTCAGCCAGTAACTCTGAAGCTGAATACTGCTTAGTGGCAGAGAGGACATAAGATTAACAGCCCAGGAAAGTCGGGTGTAGCGGACCACACTCGCCAGCATCTATGGGCTGCAAAAGAAACAAAGTTACGTGGCTTCTTGCATTGTAGGAGCCCTTACCTTATGCTCCACTGGCAAGGCAGCCCAGTATCGGAGAAGACCTAGAGAACAGAGCCCGTGAAAACTTCCTATAAGACGCAGCAAGTTCTATCTATGTTAAATCTAGTAACAAGCTGAAAAATGTGTATAAAATACAAAAAGTATCAAGATGTCCTTAACTCATAGACTATCATGCTTTATAAGAAACTGTTAAAAGAAAAAAGGTAAGTAATATGTATGCATATGTGTGTAGATAGATACACATTTATATAGATGTAAATTATACATTATAAGACCTACAAATGAGGAGATATACATATATATTTAGTATGTATATATATAATCTATATGCACATATATCCCCTAAATTATATACACATATATATAACTTTGAACATCAATATTTCCTAGGGTATATTTACTACTAAAAGCAAGTGGTGCTTTTACTTTATATTTAGTCATAACTTGTAGGTTTAGAAGTAATGAATCCAGTGGCAAGGACCATCTTTTATAAAACCAAGAAAAAGATAGCCTTCCTCTTTTAAACTAAATGCTGACATCAATAAAAATTTTCTGACGTGTTTATTGAGTACTTAACAGTATCTAAGGAATAGGGGATATTTTCCCCCCACAAAAGTGAATTATGTCAATTAAAGATCAGATAGTTAAGGAGTTAATCAGTGGACATAAAATAATGACATACAAGTAAATGACTGAAGACATAATTAGATATATCTAAGGAACTATCCCTATACATACAGAGTAGTGGAGCTATGAGATAGCACTATTCCTGCAAAAAGGACTAGGATGAGGGGTAGAAAACAGCAAAGAACTCCAGTTGGCAAAATGTTTTGCATGAATTAACAAAAAACTAAAAAATTAACTAACCAAGACTATATTACCCTGCATTAATGGGACCATGGTACCCAAAGGCAAGGAGTTCATAACCACTCTAGTCTACCTTACCAGACCATGATCTAAAGCATTCAATTTCATGCAAAACTCTTTAAAGAGAAATATAAACAAACAGAATTATGCTTAGCAGGATGTAAGCAAAAGTCATGCCACTTTTAGCCTGGATGAGAGTAGCAAATGCAAACGACAGGGATATGGAATCATGTGGTAGAGAGACTTGATTTCTTCTCTGTGGCTCCAGGAAGCTAAACACAAAAATGGTTAGATGTCAGAGTTTGGTTAAGAACAATATAAGTCAAAGTTTTCCAAAGACAGCTGTGCTGCTTTGTCAAGTTATGAGTGCCTCATCATTTAGAAACATTTAAGCATAGACAGCAGGCATTCCAAGATTGAGATCACCTGTTTAGCTAGCTTCTCCATCTGTTAATAACATAAGTTAAATCAGCAATTCTCTAGAATGCTGAATCGAGGGTTTGTGAAAGCACAGATTTTACACCTGACATTGGAGTGTCTGAATTCTTTAGGTCTACAGAGACAACTGAGAATTTGCATTTTTAATAATCTTGAGTGTCACCCAAAAGCCCATGTGTTGAAGACTTAGACCCCAGCCTAAGACATTATTGGGACGAGGAGGAAACTAATACGTGGGGCCTCGTGGAAGTTAGATCACTGAAGATGTGCACTTGAAACGGATGCTGGGGTTCTAACCCGTCTTTGTTTCCTGACCACCACGAGGTGAAAACAGCCCTTCTCCTCTTTGTGCTTCTGCCATGATGTACTACCCTGCTACAAACCCAAAGCAACAGGGCCAACCCCCCATGGGCTGAAACCCCTGAAACCACAAGCCAATATAAACCTCTCCTCCTTTTAAGTCGATTATCTCAGGTTTTTTGCCACAATAATGGAAAGCTAACTGACACAGGCTGATACTGCTGACCCAGCTACTCACACGTTGAGAGCTATTGAGCTGAAAAAACACCTGACAGAGAAGTCTCAGAAATTCCTGCCTGAAACAGCTCAGTCCTACAGCAATTATAAGACATTTAGTATCATCAGTATGGTGTAAATTATGAGAGATATAATAGAGAAAGTTGAATAAGTTCATAACCATGGAAGAGGGATGACTTAGCCAAAGCCAGTCAAAGAAGTAGGATAAGTGAAAAGGAGGAGAATAAATATTTTAAGCAAGAACAACCTGAAAATTAATTGATGACATACCTCCCAGTGTTTTATCCCCACCCACACCCTGCAGCTTCACCATTTCTCCCAGTGGGCAAGCAAAGCTGGCTTATGTGCTTTGCCTTAGGGAAAATATGTATCAGCAGAGAGAAGAGAGAAAGTAGTTTCCTTCTGGTTTTTGGTTTTGAAAGTTAAGCTTATTAGAATGGAATGGACCGATTCTGTGGAGAAAAGAGTTGGCCAGTATTCTGAGGGAGAGCAAGTCTTCTTGAAAAGTATTCTCCAGGCCAAAGGGAAGGAAGGATGGGGGGTCACAATGGACAGAGGACTACAAGGAAACGTGGGCCCTCCAGTTGATGCCTGGACTTACTTTAAACCACTATTTCATAGATACAGAAAAACTAATTTTACTGCAATTTTGAGATAGAATGGTCTGAAGTAAAAACTAGGCACATTAACTGCACATCTTGTGCCCTGGGTGCACACCTGCTATAGGAGTATCATGTGCACTTGGGATGAAGAGGAGGTTGGTCAGTTGGATGGAATACCCCGGAAAGAGAATGATAAAAGTTGGGTAAGTAAGGTGAGACTAGACTTTGGTATGATAAAGAGGTGTTCGGATTTAAAGTAAGTTAAACTCCAATGCTGAAAGCCATCACTATCTGGTCACTTAGGTCAACTCAAAGCCTGTTTGGGTTTCTAATACCCACTCCTCAAGCTGACTTTCCTCAACTTAACGCTGTTAGCACTTTTAGCATTCTTCATTGGGAACATTAATATACCATCTTCAGAAAATGTTCTGCCAAAATGTAAGGTTGAAAGATGGGAAAAGGACTTGGCAATCCACTCTCAAAACAATCCCGAAACAATCAGCCATTGAAAACTCCATGAGGGTTGCTGTGAGTCAGACTAGACTCAACAGCACCTAACAGCAAATAAGGTTGAAAGAGATGTTCTCTTTACTATCGAAGGACTTGCCTCTAATTTGACACCTGGAGAAACTTACCTGCTGTGCTAAAGAATGATTTTAGCCAACTAACACCTAGCCAAATCCACAAACATTAATCATAAAATAGGCTGCATACCTTTATATAGATGATCTTCTTCAAGATGAGCTGAAACAAGGTCTTTGGACAAATGATCTAAAAAATCTGATCAAGCAAGAAAGATGTATTATTCATATCTTCCAGAGAGTTCTCCTGGGTAATTCTCCAAACTATCCCAGAAATTTATCTGGATACTATATGAAAAAATTCCTATAGCTTTTGTTTTATTCAACTTAATCTTATCGACGTACACACAAAATCAAGTGTTATAGGCATGGGCAATATGGAGAAACATACCCCCGGCCTAAAAGAAAGCACTTTTATTCCAAAATAGACACATGGAATTGCATGAGATTAAAACGTTTCTGCTCAATAAAGGAAAAAAGGAAACCATCAACAGAGTGAAAAGACAGCCTTGAAAGGTACACATCTTATAAGGAGTTATATACAGAATCCAGAAGGAACTCCAAAAACTCAACAGCAAAAAAGTCCAAATACCTGATTTTAAAATGGGCCTATACCTCAGTAGCCTGCAGTCGTCCCACTGTGGTGTCCGATCCCGTCAAATCTCAGAAGCTAAGCAGGGTTGGGCTTGGTTCGTATTTGGATGGAACACTGCCTTGGAACACCAGGTGCTGTAGGCTTGGGAGACGGACCTGGCAACCCAGTCCCCCAAACAATCAGCCATTGAAAACCCCATGAATAGCAAAGAAGCACTAATAATACTATTTGGCCTGTTGTATGTAGGGTGGCTATGAATTAGACACTGACTAGATGGCACCTAACAACAACAACAGCATATCTAAGCAGACATTCCTCAAAAGAAGACACACAAATGGCCAACAGGAATATGAAGAAATGCTCAGCATCACTAATCATCAGGGAAATGCAAATAAAACCAAAATGAGGTATTACCTTACCCAGTAAAAATGACTCTCAGGCTAAAGAGAACAAGTGCTCAAGAGAATGGGGAGAATACGGAACTATTGCATACTGTTGGCAATGTGAATTAGTATAGCCATTATGGAAAGTACTAGAGAGATTCTTCAAAAAATTAAAAGTAGAACTTCCAAGCCTGATGCAGTGGTACACATCTGTAATCCTGGTGACTCAGGAGGCTGAGGCAGGAGGATCAGAGGTTCTAGGCCAGAGGCAGCCTGCTTAGTTTAGTAAGACTCTGTTTCAATTTAAAAAATAAAAAAGTGGGGGTGGGGGACCTAAGGTTGCACTTCAGTGGCAGAGCTCTTGCAAGATTATGTGCAAGTCCCTTGGTTCAGCCCCCAAGTACTGCTAAATAAATAAATGAAAATAGAACTACCAGAGTCTTATGATCCAGCATATCTTCCTGCATAGGCCAGGTCAAGGTGAGAGTGTGGACGTCTAGCACCCAAGGGCAGAGGTCAGGGCAGCTACTGAGGCAGTTGCGGCGCCTGGGACCCACTGCCCACTCCCTTCCAGCAAGGGGAGCTGCTCCACTGCCCGCTCCCTTCTAGCAAGGGGAGCTGCTCCATGGGTCTGGGTGCCATAGCGAGCCCTGCTGCCTTGAGCAGCCGCAAGGTCGGCGGGCCCCCCAGGTGGAGGCCTGCTGGCCACAGCAAGGCTCACAGGGTGGCCTGGCGAGCTGATGCTCAAGTGCATGGTGGTAGGCGACATGGCGGTGGGCATGCCTGCTCATGAGCTATGCCAAGAACACCTTCCTGAAGGAGGGCCACTGTCTCCCACCTCCGTGGAGTCAGCATCACTTGCCCTCCGTGGAGGGCAAGTAGTACCTCCTGGGACTCTAGGACATAGCCTAACAGGAAGACTATGATTCTCTGAGGTCTTTATCTTACCCAATGACTGATGTCTTCCACATAAGCTTCTCTGTAGGAAATCCAGGCTTACTTTAAAATGTGAAAGACAGTGGGTACAGAACTTAAGGAATACACATCAAATGTAAGAACTTAAGGAAGACGCACCAAATGTCCGATCTTATTACTAGGGATTGATCCCCGAGATGACTCCAAAACTTTAGCAAAACTGAATGAAATGAAAGAAGAACCTATAAGGGCGGAACAAAGGCAGAAACTAGCAAGAGAGATAGGAGCAGGCTGCTATGTGGAATGTTCAGCTTTAACCCAGAAGGGATGGAAGACTGTTTTTGATAAGGCTGTTTTAGCCATTTTAGTACCAAAGAAACACAGAGTCAAAAAAATATATGTATATAATAAAAAAAGAGTAGGATCAATTGCAGAAGGTGGGATGGGGAGGAGAATCAATGTAGAGGGATAAAGGGGGAGTGGATTATCTCAGTGTAAACAATGCTACTTCATGAGTTCATTGAAAAAATAGAATATAACCCAAATATGCATGAATTTAATACATATTAGTCGAAAGGTTCCATAAACCTTGTAAATTGATAAAAATGTAACCAAAAGAGAAGTAATAGTTGCATAATGGAAAAAGCCAATGCTAGATTACTTTGCACCCCACCAACATTTACCAGTAAAAGGAGAAAAATAAAATAAAAGCAAAACAACAACAACAACCAAAGAATAGAATCAAGGTGTATAAACTGTTGATTATGTGAGAAATATCTTCAGTGGCCAAGAAACTGTCCATTTATGTCAGAAAGGATATGAAATGCTACAGGTAATCCCAGACCTCATATAGATAAGGAAGTAGTTTAAAACTTGAAAGAAAAACACAAATCATCCAACAAACCTGTCCTCAGAATTATATAAAATTCATTAAGAATGTTTCTTAAAAGTCCTAACAAGCAGCAAACATCTGAAGGCACAATCTATTATGAATACTTTATATCAACTAGAAAGTAAACTCTCTGAGGGGTTTCATAATTTAAAAGCTACAATCATATTGTCTTGAAACTACATTAAAAAAAAAAAAGTGTGGTAAGTGGAACTACTTGGCTTTGACCATATACAGTCCTGTGCAGTCCTTATGGACTCTGCACAAAGAAATATCTTCATTTTTGATCCTGTGTGTGTGTGTGTGTGTGTGTGTGTGTGTGTTGTGTGTTACTGAGGTTGAACCCAGGGCCTCGCACTTGCATGCTCTGCAAGTGCTGGACCACTGAGCTGCACCCTCAGCCCTTTTTTTTTTTTTTTTTTTTTTTTTTTTTTTTTTTTTTTTTTTACTTTTTGAGACAGGGTTTCACTAAATTACACAGACTGCCTCTGGTCTCAAACTTGCGATCCTCCTGCCTCCGCCTCCTGAGCTGCTGGGATTATAGGCGTGCGCCACCATGCTCAGCTTTTTTTACATTTTAAACTGCTTTAATTTGCTGTTCTTTTTTTCCTCTTCTTTTATTAGCAAATGACAGAGTAATACAGCACTGGTTTTTTGCATTATGCAACCATTACATCATTTCTGGCTACACTTTCATCAACCTACAAGGTTTATGGAGCCTTTTGGCTAATATGTAGTAAAACTCAAATACATATTTGGGTTATATTCCCCTATTTTTCCAACGTACTCATGGAGTTGCATTGTTTACATTGAGATTATCGTCTCCCTATTATCCCTCTACATTGATTCTCCTCCCCACCCACCTTCTACAATCTTTGCTTCCCTCTGCTAGTTCCCTCCCTCCTTTCTACTCTTTATGTTGTCCCTTCTTCACTAAGTTTAATTGTGCATTTTTTATATATCAACTTATGTATAGGATTTTTTCTTCCTTTAAGTAAGATTCAGCTCCCACATATGAGTGAGAACATACAGTATTTCTCTGTCTGAGCTTGTATTTGTTTGCTTAAGATGATGTTCTCCAGTTCCATCCATTTTGCTGTAAATGGCATTCTTTCTTTTTTTTTTAACTGCTGAGTAGTATTCCATTGTGTATATGTGCCATAATATTTTTAGCTATTCTTCTGTTGATGGGCACCTTGGTTGGTTCCATACTCTTGCTATTGTGAAAATTGCTGCCTTAAATGTGGAGATGCAGGTGTCTCTGTGATATGATGATTTGTCTCCCTTTGGATATACTGGGTATATTCCCAGTAGTGGTATAGCTGAGTTGAATGGCAGTTCTATTTGTAGTTTTCTAAGGTGTCTCCATATTGATTCCCAAAGTAGTTGAACCAATTTATGGGCCCACTAACAGTGTAAGATGGTTCCTTTTTTTCCACAACCCTGCCAGCATTTGTTATTATTTGTTTGATTGATCTTGGCCATTCTTACTGGAGTTAGGTGGAATCTCAGAGTTGTTTTGATTTGCATTTCCCTAATGGCTAGGGATAGTGCCCTTTGCTCCTCTTAATTGTTCTTGTATGTAAGTTGCTTTCTATTTCAGCAGATCCAGAGTGGTGAAATAACAATGCCAATCATGTAGCTAAAGGTCACTCCAAGTGTGCAGGAGATAGGCCATACCTGAGGAGAGAACGCATGAGATCAAAAAGAACAAATGTTTTATTATTAATTGAGCACAAGTTATGTGTAACCTAAATATTTATATATTAAAGCTTAATGTGCTTTCTTACAGAAAAAAAAAAGAAAGTAGTACTACCATATGATCCAGCAATTCCACTTACTGGGTATATATCCAGAGGAAAGAAAATCATATGTCAAAGAGACACCTGCATTCCATGTTCATTGCAGTATTATTCATAATTGTCCCAAAATGGAAAAACCTCAGTGTCCATAGTGCCTAATGGATAAAGAAAATGAAGTTCTTATACACAATGCAATACTACTCACAGTTAAAAAAGAAAAAGGAAATCTTGTCATTTGATATCACATGGAGATCATGATAAGTGAAATAAGCCAGACACAGAAAGACAAGCACTGCATGATCTCATTTATATGAGGAATCTAAAAACGTTGATCGCATAGAAGTTGAGAGTAGAGTGGTAGTTACCAGAGACTGGGGAGAGAACAGGAGTGGATAAGGAAAGGTTAATCAATGAGTACTAAGTTACAGTTAGATAAGAGCAAACATTTGAGTGACTATAGATAGCAATAATGTGTTGTACATTTCAAAAAGCTAGAAGAGAGGATTTTAAAAATTTTCACCATAAAGAAATGATACATGTTTGGGGAGATACACCTGACTTAAACATTATATAACATATACATGTATGGAAACATTACATAGTACCTTATTGATATGTGCAGTTTTTCTTTTCTTATGTTTCAGTTTAAAATAAGTTTTTAAAAAGCAAGTGCTTAAGCTCAACAGCAACAACAAAAACAAACCATTTATTTTTAAAATGGACAAGGGAGTTGAATAGACATATCTCCCAAGAGATACAAATGGCCAATAAGTGTTAGAAAGATGCTCTGCAAGGTGGCATGGCACAAATTTGTAATCTCAGCTACTCAGAAGGCCAAAGCAGGAGGATGGTGAGTTCAAGGCCAGAGGCAGCCTGTGTAATTTAGTGAGACCCTGCCCAAAGATAAAAAATAAAATGGTGGTTAAGGGATGCAGCTCAGTGGTGGAGCACTTTGCTAGCATGCGTGAGCCCTGGGTTCAAACCCTCAAACCATGAAAAAAAAAAAAAAAGAAAAGAAAAGAAAGAAGAAAGATGCACAACATATCATTAATCATTAAGGAAATGCTAATTAAAACCACAATGAAATATAGCTTCATATCAATTAGCAAAAATAAAATGAAAATAAAAATTTTTAAAAAGGTTGCTGAGGATATGGAGGAATCAAAACCCTTCTGGATTGTTGGAGGAAATGCACAATGGTGCAGCTGCTATGGAAGATAGTATGACAATCTCTCAAAAAGAATTGAAAGCAGGGAACACCTACGTTCATTGAAGCACTATTCACAATAGCTATAGGGTAAAAGTAATTTCAGTGTCCATCAGCAGAATTGTTATTGTTGATATAAATACACAATGGAAAATTATTTGGCCTTTCAAAGGAAGGAAATTCAGATATATGCTATGACATGAATGAACTTGAGGACATCATGCTAAGTGAAATAGGCTAGTCACCAAAGGACAAATAATATATGCTTCCACTTATAAGAAGCATCTAGCACAGTCAAATTCAGAGAAATAAAGTAGAATGGTGGTTGTCAGAGGTTGGACAGAGGATGAAGGAGTTCTAGAGATGGATGGTGGTGATGGTTGCACAACAATGTGAAAACATTTAATATTACTGACCTGTGCACCTAAAAATGGTTAATGTGGTTTAAAAAATACATTTTAATTGGCAGCTTATAGTGAGGCTGAGAATACTTATAATATGCATTTTGGCCTTCCTAGGAGTCAGTTTCTTTAATCATTTCTTCAATTGGAATTGTCATTTGTTATTAATTTTCAAAATGCATTTATTTAATAAAGATAAACCCTAATATCATATTTTTTAAAAGCAAGTGTTTAATTTAGATACCATTGCAAGCAGAGAGATAACCGAAGGAATTATAGACACTTACCAAAAGATTCCTTCCCTAATTATTAAATAGATTTTTCTAAATGTTAAAACTTGAGAATATTCTTCAGTTTAAAAATCAGAAATCTGTATCATCTTTCTTGCTGCTGCATTTAATTTAGCATGATTTTATAAAGTACTAGTCAATCTTGAAAGTGTCACATTTTATATTTGTGACAGCATAATAAAAAGTGTTAATATACTGGATATACTACCACTGTGGATTTGTGACTACGGACTTGTCTTATAGGATATTGGGTGAGGTGACTTTCATCTCATGACCCTGATCCTATGGCTAATATTCACTTTGGGAATTTTACTATTTTATCATTTATCTTCTTTGTGTATGAAAGATATTTATTTGGTATCCTGAAAGGAAATTTCTAAAAGTATTCTGAGAATAGGCACTTGCTCCCCAGTCATTCACTTGGCAATTGTAAAGAGTAAGAATCCTGAAGGAGAGGGGAAAAAAGGGGCAGAGGAGGAAAGGAGTCTTAACGAGAACTAAACACAATTTTCAGGACAGATAAAAGTTGAGAAGCTTCCTTTCCAACATGGCTTAAGCTTTAAAGTTTATAAAGAACATGAGAGATTTATATTGAGGGCTACAAGTTGTTGGTGGTGCACTAAGAAGGTAAAGATAAGGGTAGGGGGAGATGGCAAAGTAAATGTGAGGCTCAGGCAAACAGTGGTGATTCCATGTTCCTGAAATAAATTGCAGCCAAACCAGAATCCTGACCAGGTAGCATGAGCCAAGTAAAGTATCAAAGTGTACTGAATGTCCTAAACCTCATGTGCAGCTCTCATGAGGCTAGGGCTTAGTGCTTTTCCCAAAATGATCTTTAGATTCACAGTAGCAACACATGCAACCTTCTGTCAACAAACAGAGCTGTGAAAATAGCACTGGCCTTTATGGCCACTGGCCCGTGTCCTCAAAAAAGTCAACGTGGAGCTGAAAGCAAACAAGCACCCTGCCAGAAAAATTAAGTAACACACTTTTGACACATTTCATCACTTTCCATATTTTGCATGTTTTTAGAAAAGAATTCAATGCGTGTTCATAAAAAATTATTCATTGTTTTCTAAAGACAAAACATAAATGCTTTAAACTATGGTACATTTGTTTAATGGAATACTTACCATTCTTAAAATATGTGATGTCTTGCAAAACATTTTTGATATATTGTCAAGAAAAAAGGAGCTGTTACAAACCAGTGGAAATGGCTAAATTATATATTTTAAAGAGTAAAACCATGAGTCTCACACAGACACAAACATGTCAAAGATTTTTGTTTAACTCATCATTAGTTATTACATGAGGAAAAGATGCGGCTGTTACAACAAACTCAAAGGAGGAATTAAAGAGTCACAAATTTACATGGAATAAATGAATGTTGAAGTACATTTACACATGGACACAAGGCTAGCTTTTTTCTGGAGATAAACATCTCTGCAATCAACGAGGGTCATTTGCAAGTCTGCGAGCAAGGACTACTGGAATTTGAAATCATTTTTCAGTTATCTATAAAGTACAGAGTTTAAAAACTAGCCCAATAAAAGACCATATTCTTGTAGCAGTGTTCGTCATGTTTATCCCTCATTTTTACTTATTTTATTTTATTTTTTGCCATATAGGTAGGTGGTGGGGGTTGGACTGAACCTAGGTCCTTGCATGTACTTTGCAAGCTCTCGACCACTGAGCTACATCTCCAGCCCCTTTTTTATTTTTCATCCTAAATCAGGGTCTCGCTAAATTATGCAGGCTGCCTCTGGCTTCGAACGTGTGATCCTCCTGCTCCACCTTGTGAGTTGCTGTGCCACTGTACCTGGCAACTAACAATACTTTTAGACACTTTTACCTAACCCAAATTCAATGCACAAATGAGATTTTGTCAGGTGGAATTGAACTTTGGAGCACCACAAATCATTTTAAGAGCTAAAGATTTTTTTCTGCCTGTCAAGATCAATCTTCGTCCCCTTTGGAGAAATTGAGAATCCATGCCTTTAGAAGACATACAATTCCAAGCAGCTCCAATATTCCATTGGAAGGATATCTAATAATTGCTATAGTCTATTTCAAAGTCTTTAATTACCACTTACATACACTACAATGATGTGGTTTATAAAAACCATGCGCTCTCTCTCTCTCTCTCTCTCTCTCTCTCTCTCCCTCTGTGTGTGTGTGTGTGTGTGTGTGTGTGTGTGTGTGTGTGTGTGACTTAAAGTTTAGGGGCTAGCCAGGTGCAATGGCACACACTGAGAATCCCAGAAACTTAGGAGACTGAGGCAGGAGGATTGTGTTTGAGGCCAGAGGCAGCCTGCTTAATTTATCAAGACCCCACCTCAAAATAAAAAAAAAAAAATTGAAAAATGGGCCAAGGTGCAATAAAAGTATGTGAAAGGTCCTGGGTTCAACTTTCAAGTACCAAAAGAAAAAAAAAAAGTTCAGGAGTTAGTAAACTGCAGCTTGCAGGTAGAATCTGCCTAACTTTATATGTACAGCTTATTAGAACACATCCATATAGTGTTCACAGATTGTCTCATCCTCTTTGGCTGCTTTTGCAGATCCAAGTGGATGACAGTTCAGGGTCCACAAATCCTCAAAGATTTACTATTTGTCCAACTCGTGGATTATACTAAGCTATTGATAGAAATTATTAGTGGATAAAAGGATAATAAATTATTTTTCTTTAAAATATAACATACTTCTTATAAACATCTACTTGTTGATAGAACAAAACCTTTTCAAATTATTTATTACATATCAATCATGTACAAAGCACTTGAGAGATAAAAAGTATGTAATAGTTCTTGCCTTTAAAAATCCCTGATATTGCTGAGATAAAGTGGCATTTTGGCTATAGCAGAGTTCTTGCATTTTTTAATGAAGTAAGCTAAAAAGGGGTGACATTGATAGGGACCACTTGGAAAAGATCATTTTAGTAAGTATGAGCTGGGTTAGTATAAATTTCTAGGTTAAACTTGGCCGTTTCAACCTTAAATATTAAAAGAAAAATAAGATTTAAAAGTTCACCATGACTGAAATATTTCCTTCAAATTACTATAACTATAATAAAGAAAAAAGTGTGGGCTTGCTCTTAGCCTCTAGAGAATAGTATATACAGACTTTATACTTACTAAACCTGCAGCTGTACCACTGTAGCATTGGAATCTGTTAGATCTCAGAAGCTATGCAGGGTCGGGCCTGGTTAGTCCTTGGGTGGGAGACCACCTGGGAACGCCAGGTGCTATAGGCTTGGGAGAAGGACCCATCAACTCACTCTTAAAAAACAATCAACCACTTCATTTGAGAACTGTCTCATGAAGAGGTCCATAAAGCCATGAAACACATGTAAAAAGCTCAGTATCCCCAGCCATTAGGGAAATGCAAATTAAAACAACTCTGAGATTTCACCTTACATCAGTAAGAATGGCCAAGATCAATAAAACAAATAACAACAAATGCTGGCGAGGTTGCAACGAAAAAGAAACACTATTACATTGTTGGTGGAGCTGTAAATTGGGCCAGCCACTGTGGAAATCAATATGGAGATATCTTAAAAAACTGAAAATAGATCTACCGTATAACACTACTGGGAATTTACCCAAAGGAAGATTGGTCATCATACCACAGAGACACCTGCATCTCCATGTTCAATGCTGCACTTTTCACAATAGCAAGGATATGGAATCAACCAAAATGCCCTTCAACAGAAGAATGGATAAAAAAACTATGGTACATATACACAATGGAATACTACTCAGCAATCAAGAAAAATGAAATAAGGTCATTCGCAGCAAAATGGATGGAATTAGAGAAAATTATTTTAAGTGAACGAACACAAGCTCAGAAATGGAAACACCACATGTTCTCACTCATATGTGGGAGTTGAATCAAAATTATAAGAAGGAAAAATCCTATTCAAAGGTCGGATCAAAATAAAACGAAAAAAAAAAGAAAAGCTAAGAATGGTGTCGATATAAATGGTCTGGAAAATGCATGCAATTGTTCTGACAAGATAATAACAAAGTTCACTACAGGAAAAGTTTCTATCTTAAACAGAACTGGAACCCAAGGACATATAGAAAAATATTACCAAGTAAATGATAGAGAAGACTTAGATGGGGAGGGGGGAGGCATACAAGAGGGTAAGGGGGAACCTATATGAATAATGTACATCAAAATGCATATATGGAAATGCCACAATGAAAAGCATGTCAGAATGAATCACATTAAGGTGTACATTAAAAATGTCCAATAAAAAAAATTAAAAAAAAACCAATCAACCATTGAAAACCCTATGAATAGCAGAGAAGCACTGATAATAGGGTTTTGTCTGTTGTACACAGGGTCGCTATGAGTTGGACACTGACTCAACGGCACCTAACAACAACAACATACTTACTAAGGTCATGAAACTGAAAGTTATCTTAAAAGTCTCTATGAAAAGATGTCTTTCAGGTATGTAATATTTCAAACTTAAGCTGCCCTAATTCACGTAAATCTGTAATCTTTTCCTATTCAAGTTTCAAGATACTGTAACTTACCAGAGCAACTCAAGGTAATATATATCTTTCTGTTCAGTGCATTTTCTCTAGCTCCCAGAAACTTACTTTCCCAGGAACCCAATACTTGAAGGTTCTCTTTTAATACCTATAAGATACTATCTTCATTTCTTTAGAAACTGTGTTTTATAATATAGGACTCTTGGATATTTAAAACCATCAAGCCCAAGACTATTAACATTAAATCCAAAACAACTCAATAATCATTCAAGGACCTAACATATCAACCTTTACCAACCACGTTGTCATGCCACATTAATGTGCTCCAATTAATTATGAGATGTATCTCCAGTAATCTGTCACCAATGAAAGTTAAAGTATGGAAGTTTACAAGTTAATTGCTTTCTTCAGCACTTACAACTGACTCAGGGTGATCCCTATAATAAGCACTTTCATTCACTTGCTTTCTAATACCTATTCCTTGATGAGCTAGAAAGAAGACATCAAGCCCCATGATGTGGACCTTCCCATAGGAGGTGTATGATGTGTAAAGAGCATGTTATTTGCACTCTGGTGTAAAAATGAAGTTCAAACTTATAACCAAATGAAAAGAGTCCATAAGAAAGAAAAAAGAAAGGGGACAAGGGGAAGAAAAAGGAAAAGGGCTAGAGATGGAGAAAGAAAAGAACAATTTGAGGAATGAGAGGAAGGAAGAGAAGCCAAAGAAAACAAAGAAAAAGATAATCACAAACCAGGAGAGACTGGTGGACTGGGAACCAAGGGAACAGGTGCTGGGCAGTGTCAGTTGCTGCTGAAAATGAAGTAACAGGGCTGCTGTGAAGCAATCATATGCCCCTAGGCTGGCAGTAAAGCCTCAAGTGAAAAAAAAAATACAAAAAAGGAAATAGGAAGAACTCCTCTAGACTCTGCCTTGCTAAAGGACACAAAGATAGGATAGTGGTTAGAGAATGCACTGCATAAAGCCAGGACTTTTTAAGGATCAGAGACACCTGAGAATGTGTGTAGATCAACAAACTGGAAAGGGTGAAAATACCCAAGAGAGAGGAACTAATCAATGGAGCAAGGTTCTATTCTGAGAAAGGGTGGAGAGGATAGAATCATGAACAAGGATTGGGCTTGAAAAGGACAAGGCACAGCTCTTTCTCATAAACTGAAGGAAAGGAAATGAGAGGGGTACATACGGAGGTCAGTTTGAAGGAGGGCACAGTCATCTACTGGGAAGGAAGAGGACAGAGTGGGACATCGACAGCTTTTGTAGAAAATGGAAGAGGTGGATGGACAGAACCAGACAAGATAACTGGAGGGAGTTCAGAAATAAAAGAAAAAAAGGACCTCAGGCACAATCTTAAGAAATGTATACATTTTCCAGAAAAGAGGAAAGAGAAACCAAAGATATCAAGGGGAATAGTCATAGAAGTGGGAAGAAAACTGCCCTTCCCTGGAAGACATGGTGAGGAAAACTTGGAGGAAAGACTAAGTGGAGAAAGATGAAACTGATCCACAGAATCTAACACTACAAAGAGCTTTGGATGATAAATTTGGAGGAGAGTCTACTTGATTTGGCACAAAGGAAGTCATTAATAAGAGAGCTTTTCTTCAATAGTAGATTAAACCAGGTTTCCTGCAGTAGTAGGAAGGAGTTGAAGACAATTGCAGGAATACTTCACCTTTGTAAGAATTTTAGAAGTGAACCAAACATGAGAGGGGGTAAACAGTTTGAGGAGATGGGAGGGTTGGGGCATTTTTAGCACAAGAGAAAATCGAACGTGTGCATGTATGGTTGTGTGTGTGTGTGTGTGTGTGTGTGTGTGTGTGTGTGTGTGTGTGTGTTTGTGTATGTGCATGTTTGTGTGTCTATTGGTGTCACCATAACTCAACAAATCAGTTACCTTCCAGGATTACTGTATTAATTAAATGTAGGCACTTCATGAACTTAAAAGTATCATACTAAGTATCATTACTTTCCTTAGACAGCAATTCTCATTTATTGAATGTCCAAAACATTAATATGTTTGCTGTCATTCATAATTCCATTTGGTGTTTTATATCAATACAGTCATAAATCAGTAATTTTACCTTTGGGATTCTCTCTTCACAGCTACTAAAATTCTTCACAGTTCTTGAAAGATAAAATCCCATATGAATTGAAACTAGGAGTTGACATCTCAGAACTTGAGCAGAAAAAAAGAAAAATTATGTTAAGCTGGTGTTTGAAGTCCTTAGATGTCTACAGGATACAGGACAAACTACTGACTTTGGGGATTTTTTTTTTTTTATTCTTCTTTCTGGCTTTTGGATCTGTTCTTAACTTGATGAAACATATTATAGCTGGGCAAGACCCAGGTAGATTAAGTTTTAAACTCAAGCTTTTTATTACACTGACAACAGGGAAAATGACTTTTGGAAAATGCCATTATCATGAAAAAAAACAGTGTATTTTGTTTTGGGCTCTTTGGCTTGAGGTTTCATTCACATTTTTAAAAACACTAAGGAATCATGCATGGTGGCATACGCCTTTAGTCCCAGTGCTAGGGAGTCTGAGGCAGGAGTGTTTCAAGCTGAAGGCCAGTCTGGGCTACATAGTGAGACTGTCTCAAAACAAAACAACACCAAAAACCCACTAGGGAGCTAAACAATTTATAACTAGGAGCTTCTAAAGTAATTCAATTGTGTATTGGGAAAAATAAATCAAGTCCATTAGGCTGGAGATATCCTTGTTTTCATGAAGCTGTGGCTATTCAAAAGGTAATGTTGCTAAAATAGCATTTACATCTCTTTAACATTAAAAAAATTTCACAATCAGAGACTAGCTATAGGTTTGAAACAGAATCTGTGGAAATTTGGAATGAAAATCCACCACACAAAAAGGTGAGCTAAGAGACAACAGATTTTCAATGCAGATCACTTTGGGAGAAGGAAAGAACTAAAAGGGAAGCCAGAATGTTTAGACATTATTTTAATTCATTTGTCATCACCCAGAAAATGCCTTGTTTTGTAAATTTTGGAAGAGTTTTTATACATATTTTAAATAAATTTGAATAATCCATGTATATTTACTCGTTTTCATACAAATTAATAAATAGTTGTTAAAGATGCATCTTGTTGTTGTTAGGTGCTGTCAAGTTGGTCCAACTCATAGCGACCCTCATAGGGTTTTCAATGGTTAATTACTTTGGGGATTTCTTTGGGAGTGGATTGCCACATCCTTCTCCCATTTTTGCAGTGCTGAGGATAAAGCCCAGGGCCTCTAAAAATGCAGAGAAGCACTCTACCAACTGAGCTAAACCCAGCCCAAAGATTCTTCTTAGGAATCATAAATAAAATTAATTTCATTTAGACATGTGTTGTTTGAGGCAGCTTCCAACTGGAAGCCTTATATAAAGCAATCAAATGTCATCCTTGGATATCACAGATTTCCCTACATCTAGTGAATTCCTTGGGATGTCATTCATATATATATATATATATATATATATATATATATATATATATATGCCTGCAGCGGTAGCCCTGTGGCATCTGATCCTGTCAGATCTCGGAAGCTAAGCAGGGTCAGGTCTGGTTAGTACCTGGATGGGAGACCACCTGGGAACAACAGAAGCTGTAGGCTTGGGAGAAGAACCAGGCAACCCCCTCCTAAAAAAATCAGTCTGCCATTGAAAACCCTATGCACGTCGGAGAAGCACTGACAATAGTGTTTCCCCTGTTGTATAGAGGGTCGCTATGAGTCAGATACCGACTTGATGGCACTTGATATATATATATTGCTGTTGTTGTTAGGTGCCGTGAAGTCGTGTCTCACTCATAGCAACCCTCATAGGGTTTTCAATGGCTAGTTGTTTTGGGATTGCCTTGGGAGTGGATTGCCACATCCTTCTCCCATTTTTGCGATGCTGGGAATCGAACTTGGGACCCCAGAGACTGCAGAGCAGCGCTCTACCAACTGAGCTAAATCCCAGCCTATACACACACACACACACACACACACACACACACACACACAAAAACACATACATATATACATATATATATATTGAAAAGGTGCTTAGTAAGGAACAAGTACAATCCTATCTGCCAATCTTACATAAGAATCACACTGGCAGCAAACCTTCCAAGCCTTATTTGTCATACACTGCTATCGGCTAAAGACATGAACAGCATAGCAAACTGCTGGAAGAGGAATGAGTCATGGGCAACACCTGCCACACACATTATCTTCAAGGTAAATGCGTGTCAGGAGACAAGGCCACAGAGTCCTGAAATAGTCTGAGCCTGTCACTTAGTACCCAAAATAATTACTCAAGAAATAGCTCTTTTTAAAGGGACAAATTACCCCATCAGTATAAAATGACATTGTCATGGGAATGTTGGATAATGATTTTTTTAAACAATTTTCTGGTAATCACTCTGACATGAAAATTATAAATTAAAATTATATCAACTGAAAGGAGTCAAGTATTGTTTTCTACAATCTTTTCTCAGTTCCAGCCTAGGTTTGAAATAATTCCAACAAACAGACCACAGTAGGAGCTAGTCAAGAGGACTATGGTAACCTGAAAAGCAGAGGCCTTAGAAAAACTGAAGGACTAGGGATTTCCCATAAGGAGAAGCCAGAAGAAGTCCCACTGTCCAGATTCCCAATGACATGCTTGCTAGAAAGATATATCCTGTTACAGAAGACAAGAATGTGGTTGTTGTTAGGTGCCATCGAGTCGGTATCTGACTCATAGCGACCTTCTGTACAACAGGGGAAACACTATTGTCAGTGCTTCTCTCTTGTTCATAGGGTTTTCAATGGCAGATTGATTTTTGGGAGGGGGTTGCCAGGTCCTTCTCCCAAGCCTACAGCTTCTGGTGTTCCCAGGTGGTCTCCCATCCAGGTACTAACCAGGCCCAACCCTGTTTAGCTTCCGAGATCTGACGGGATCGGATGCCACAGGGCTATGGCTGCAGGCCAAGGACAAGAAAGGGATATCTAAGTCAGGGTGTTCAACCTTTTGGCTTCCATGGGCCACATCAAGTAAAGAGGAATTGTCTTTATATAAATTTTATATATTTTTACATAAATTATATAATAATTTATGTAATAAATGTCTTATGTAATAATAATAAAAACATTTACATAAATTATATAATAGTATATATTATATAATGTATAATATATGTCCTATGTTTTGATTATAAAGTTTAGAGAAATGAGAACAATATAAAACTAGTGGGAAGTTCAACCTCATTTTTGTAAAGTTCATCTATCAATGTCTGGTTCAATGGAAGGGGTCACAATTCTTAGTTCTCAAGTAAATTTTGTGGTGATCAATTCACAGTGCCTAGAACTGGGTTGAATTAGGGTTTCAAAAATGTTATTGGCAACTGATGTGTTTTACCTGCCAAGTTGCCAAAAACTCATGTAACCTCTGATGCACACTTATATGGCATTGAATAGCTTAGAAACCACTTTGCATTCAGTCTGAGTACAGTTGGCTTGATGGGGTGGCCGCCATGGTATAACCTAATTCACATGGCCAACTGGCATTCTTATGCTTTATTTGAGAGTTAGAATTTGATTCTGTGGCACCATCCCAGTATGTTGTAGGGAAGCATTAGGTGTTGTTCTGTAAACATGTGCAGTATTGCTTTGAGATTTAAAAGTGGAAAACTTTAAAGTGGGGTCATGAAGAAAAATAATACTAAAAAAACACACAATGTTTTAAAGATTTTGTGGGGCCACAGTATAATCTCTCCAGGGACATATAAGGGCCTTGGGGAGTACATTGGCTATGCTTTCTTTGAACAGAGGTCAAGTATATTCAAATCTAATAGTTTAACTTTGCTAGGTGTATTATTTTCCTTGAACTGCTGTAACAAATTCCCACAAACTTGGTGGATTAAGACAGCATAAATTTATTATCTCAGAGTTCTGGAAGCTATATATCCAAAACCAAGAGGTCACATTGCTAGTCCATTCGGGAGATCCAGGGAGACTCTTGGTTTCTCACAGTTCCTGACAATTCCTAGAGCCTTTGGCTTGTGTGTATCACGTTGGTGTCTGCCTCCATTAGCACATGATGTTCTCTCCTTGTCTGAGTCCAAATTTCCTTCCTCTTATATGGACACAAGTCATTGGATTAAGGTCCACCCTAATTCAGTATGACCACATCTTAACTAGATTATACCTGAAAAGCACTATTTCTACTTATTATAATCATATATACCAGAGCTAAGGATTTGGCCATGTACTATGTGGGGGCACAGTTCAACTCACAACCCCGTGTGACATAGCCATTCATCATCAGTGTGATTTGGAGCCTTGTGGCAAAAGGTGAGGAAAACATAGATTATTTGAGCTGAAAGCAACCTTAGAAACTTGTCTTACTTTATAGATGGTTAGCATATCTTTCCAAAGCAGTAATTTGCAATCAACCACAGTACTGAGACCCAGGATGCAGTTGGTTGTGAAGAATGAAGGAAGTAAACTGTTGAAAGACAGACAGACAGAAAGAAAGAAAGAAAGAAAGAAAGAAAGAAAGAAAGAAAGAAAGGAAGGAAGGAAGGAAGGAAGAAAGGGAGGGAGGAAAAGAAAAAACAAAGAAAGAAAGAAAGGAAGGAAGGAAGGAAGGAAGGAAGAAAGAAAGAAAAGGAAAATGTTCTAAATAGTGAGGATGATTTCCTTTCCCGCCCCCCCCACCCCAGTACTTAGGGGTGGAACCTAGGACCTCCCACATACTTTGCAAGTGTTCTACCACTGGGTTCCACTCCTCGCCGATTCTTTATTATTTATTTTGAGTCAGGGTCTTGAGCTCATGATTCTTCTGCCTCTGCCTCTCCCTCTCAAGTCATTGGGATTAGAGACATGTGCCACTATACCTGGCAACTCCCTTTCCTTTCACACAACATGGATTAAAGAATGCCCATGATCATTTTACTCACATGCATTTCTGGTAGAGAGGCAAGAGGGAGAAAAACAGCTAAAAGTGCTGACTTATCTATGATCACAATCCATTTCACCTCTCATGGCAAGCATGAGAACATCATCCCACTGTGTATGCCGGTACTAAGGACCTTTATTCTGAAGAACTGCTTTGGTAGGAAGGGTTGTGTGATATGCCCATGCACCTCTTGGTTTTTAGACACACACAGAACTGCAGCAGAAGTGCAGTCCTCACTCTTATCTCTTTAACTCTCTTGATTTATTCTTTTGCATTTTTTTAGATGTAGGAATCCTCAAATCCCCGGGAAAGAAATGGAAGAATCCACAAAAAGGATTTGGGAGAGATATGCAAATGTCCCAACAGGACACAACTTCAAACAAGTTGGAGTAACCCCGGAGTTGCATGGAGATGAAAGAAAACATGTCAGAGGCAGAAACAGAGGAAAAACTTTCTCATGCTCTGTTAAAGGCCCTACCCAGACACAAAATGTTTGACCATAGTCCTCTACCTCACAACAGGAGGGGAAAAAGAGATGCATATGTTATGTTATAAAGAGAGAGAGAGAGACAGAACAAGAAAGACACAAATGTGTATCAGATGCCCACTATATACGAGCAAATATACTAGACATGGAAAAGCTATTTCATTTCATCTTCACAATCTCGAACATTAGGGTCCCCATTTCACAGATGAGGAGATTGAGGTTGAGAGTATCTGAGTATTTTGCCTACCCCCGCATTGCTTATCCCTGACAGAGCTACAGTAAAACCCGGGACTCTAACCCAAGGCAGGTCTTACCAAAGAGGAAAGTAAAAAGGAAGAAAGGAAAATCTTCATTTCAGATTGTTTCATAGAAGAAGAAAACACCCATGCTTTTGGATATAAACATTTTCTTAAAGAGAAAAAAAAACATAGGACAGAAGGAAAAATATGACTCTGGTGCTGTTTTGATTAATACCTTGAAGCCTTGTATAAAAAGAGAACAGTACAAGGAAATGAGGAAAACTATCTGTGGATTAGTTTAATGGTAGGTGAGGGCTAAAAAACTATGTGGGGCTTCACTGAAATTCAAGATGAAAAAAATTTTAAGTAAATGTGGATCATTATTCAATGAGAAAGGGAATGGCCTCGATATAAAATTACATTCTTTCCTCCCAAAATATTTTAAGTAACAGGCACATTCTTTCATTTGCATTTCATTTGATGATCCCTTTTAAGATCAAGGCCATTGAGCTCTTGATCTCAGCTAGAGGTAGGACCTGTGTTCTCAGCAAGCACTAGGATGCTGTATTTTCTCTACTGCACTAACATGCAATGAGTGATTGTCCACATTGAAACTTTGGGGTCCACAGCATTTCTCCCAGATAAAGGAAGATGTCTGTGCGGGGGTCCCAGGCATGCATCCCCACACCCAGCTTCATGCCATGTATCACTTCAAAGATGATAGAAGCTGATGACTTGCCTTAAGTTTATTCTTGAAAAGCCTACGACTGTACATCTAACTGTGTATCCTCATGACTCCAGACATGGCTACAATAAACTCATCTGTGACAGATGGCTAATGCCCTTCTGAGTCTGTACACCAGAGTCCTACCAGTTCTTTGCTTTTTCTGTCATGGAGTGTCATCCAAAGGGGCCAACTGTTTTTGTCTTCTTTTCAGTTGATCTCCAACTCAAAGCCTATGTCCATTCTTTGCTTGCCTCTGCCTTCATCTCTAAGTCTGAATTTCAGATTCTCAAGATGGTCCCACAAATGTTCTGCAGGCAGAGTAGCAAGATGGTTAGGAGCACGATCTATAATGCCAGTTGGATGTTGGTTCAAGTCCCAGCTCTGCCTCTGCTTGTTATGAGACTTTGGTTGCTGGCTCCTCCCTATGCTTCAGTTTACACCTCTACTGAAGGGGAACCATATGGCACCCACTTTATAAGGTAGCTATGAAAATGATCATAAAAATAATCACAGAGTACCTGGAACGTGGTAAATGCACCACAAATAATGAACAATATGAAAAAAGAAACTGAGGTCACTATCTCCACCTGCAACTCTGGGCTTCTTGTTGTGCCCTATCCTTCTAAACTCACTCCCTTCCAACCACCTTACATCCCAGAGGTATGCGTTCATCTCTGCTCTTCTACTTTTTCATTTTTTATCATATTGTAAAAGAACAATTGTATGAAATTATAAACAAATAATTTTTCCAAACAGATTTTAGCAAATGAAATGAGCTAACAATGGAAAGACCTATTTGCAATAGAAGTTGCTAAAGTAGAAAAAAAGATACATTATCTAAAGGCTTAATTGCTGCATTTGAAAGCTCAAATGTGTTGTTATTGTTAGGTGCCATGGAGTCATGTCCGACTTATAGCGACCCTCATAGGATTTTCAATGGCTGATTATTTCAGGATTGTCTTGGGAGTGGATTGCCATGTCCTTCTCCCATTTTTGCAGTATTGGGAATCAAACCTGGGACATCAGAGACTGCAAAACAGCACTCTACCAACTGAGTTAAATCTTAGCCCAGCTCAAATTTAGCAGTCAGGAAATGATCACTAAAGATTTTAATTCATTTTGGTTAAAAGAAAATTTATCTTTACTTTGCCTAATACCTGGAGAAATAATCTCTTTGATACCTTAGACAGGGCCAGTACTGAACTATAAACTGCATCATATGAACTTGAAAGGAGTAATTGGGTAAAGTGGTTTGTGCAAATAGCAGCATTGTAGAAAAAAAATCATGGGGAAAAGATGAAGAAATACTTACACCGTTGCCCTGCCCACCGAGGAGCCACTGTAGCAAAGTGGCTGTGGCTAAAGTTATCCACACTAGGGCCAGGGCCAGTCTACTTCCTTAAGGCTGTGTGACTTTCAGCAAGTCACTTTAACTCTCAGCCTTGGTTTTCCCATTTATAAAATGAGAATAATAATAGTAACCAAGGTTGTATTAAAGATATTAAGCAAGGTGCTGTGGTACATGGCTGTAATCTTGGTGACTCTGGAGACTGAGGTTAGGAGGATTATGAGTTTGAGGCCAGAGGCAGCCTGTGCAGCTTAGCAAGATCTTATCTCAAAATAAAAAATAAAAATGGGGGCAGGGTTCAGTTTAGTGATGGAGCACTTGCCCAGCAAGTACAAAGCCTTGGATTCAACCTCCAAGTACTATAAAACAAAGGCAATAGACACAAAGCCCTTGATAAATATTGGCTGTTATTTTTTTATGTTGTTTGTTAGGATCAAGTGAAACAATCTATGAAAGCTATAAAAATTGAGGTTGTTACATCAATAATAAAGAAATTAAATAGTTTCTAATAAAGACACATGATACCTTTCTTAAATCAGGTTGTTTTATAGTATAAAACTAATATTTATGGGACTCTTTTGTTATGTTTGCTTGAATTTAAAACTCAGTCATAAAAGCTAAACACTGCTCTTTGAAATTCATGTAACAGCAATTTGAAGAAATGTTTTAAATCTGGTAATACCTCATATTAACCAGTGTGTGTACATGTGTGCATTATTTTAGAATTTTGGAGCTTTTCAAAATCCCCTCCAAACTCATCATGTTTGAGTAAAAATCACATTAGACTGGTAACAAGAGAGTCCCGGGTTTGAATTCCAGCCCTATAATAACAAGCTGACCATCTGGAGGTCAGTCATTCAGCTTCTTCATTAAACCATGTCTCCTTAGACCTGAAAGGAAGGAGCAGATAATCAGTAAGAATGCATCCAGCTGTAAAATTCCATGAGTTGTAGGTTAGGATAAATGTTATCTTCGTTTTCTTCCAGATAAATTTTAAAGGACTTATCTTAAGTCATACATTTAGAACTTCAAACAGACAGAAAGTACCATTCTCCTGGCTCCCAGATAAGAACTTTCAGCTCAGCAAATCTCCAACTTTTCAAATCAAAATGCTCTAGAATTCCTTTACTGCTCAAGAAAAATGAAAATAAAGAAAAGTAAAGAAAAATAAACTTCACTTTTTTTAGCAATTGACACAACCTGAAAACATTCAGTTTTATCTTTCTCAAGCAAAAGGATATCTCTACTAGTTTGGTCTTGCCTGTAGCTGTAGCCCTGTGGCATCCAATCCTGTCAGATCTCGGAAGCTGAACAGGGTCTGGCCTGGTTAGTACCTGGATGGGAGACCGCCTGGGAACACCAGAAGCTGTAGGCTTGGGAGAAGGACCTGGCAACCCCCTCCCAAAAATCAATCTGCCATTGAAAACCCTATGAACAGCAGAGAAGCACTGACAATAGTGTTTCCCCTGTTGTACAGAAGGTCGCTATGAGTCGGATACCGACTCGATGGCACCTAACAACAACAACAACAACAACTAGTTTGGTGGAAGCAAAGATCAAAATTATTTCCAAAAGTAAATAAAGCCAATTCATCTTATTCATATAGTCTAAAACCAAACAGACTCTTGCTGTACCCTGTACTGGCCTCAATATTGCCCAAGTTTAAGAAAACTGCAATTATCAGTGTATGCAATGACCAACAGTACCTGATACATCTATGCCCCACTAATATGCTTAATAGCACCTTGCAAAGCAAGAAGACCATAGATTGACAAATGAGATAAATGGACATGAAGTATTTTAAAATCAATCAAAATAGATGTCAAGACAACGAATATTGCCAGTGATGAATGTAATTCACCATAATAATGTCTCATTAAAATCATACCTGCAGCCATACCACTGGTGGTGTCAGATCCTGTCAGATCTCGTGAAGTGAAGCAGGGTCAGACCTGGTTAATAAATGGATGGGAGACTACCTGGGAATACCAGGTGCTGTAGGCTTGGGAGAAGGGCCCATCAGCTCACTCCCAAAAAAAAAGCAAGCAGCCACTGAAAACCCTATGAGTAGAAGAGAAGCAATGATAATAGTGTTTCACTTATTGTACATAGGGTCGCTGTGAGTCAGACACCGACTCGACAGCACCTAAAAACAACAATTAAAATCATAAAAATGTGGCTGTTTTAAATCCATTAATTTGGAACACTAGAAATGGAAAGGGAACATCTTTATTACAATAAAGGACATCTTTAAAAAGAACAACAATGAAAAAAAGAACAATGTCATGGATTGAATACAAAATGTCCCCTAAAGGTCATGTGCTTTTATTTTTTAGCATTTGGTCCCCAGCTGACGGCGCTGTTTGTTGAGGCTGTGGAAACTTTGGGAGGTGGGATCTAGTTTCACAGAAGTGACTCACTGAAGGCAGGCCTTTGGAGGTTTTTCACCCAGTTCTGTGGGTCTGATCACTCCCTGCCTCCTTCCCCACCATGCGGTGAGGTCATTATCCACAGTTCCTGCCACCATGCCTGCCCAGCCACCATTATGGACTGATCCTCTAACTATAAGCTTCCAACAAACCTGCTCCCTCATAAGTTTTTTGGGTTGGTTTTTCCACTATGTTGTTGTTGTTGTTGTTAAGTGGCGTCGAGTCAGTATCCGACTCATAGCGACCCTCATAGGGTTTTCAATGGCTGACTGTTTCAGGATTGCCTTGGGAGTGGATTGCCAGGCCCTTCTCTTTTCCACTATAGTGATGACAAAATCACAGTTAACATTATACTTAATGGTAAAAGACTAAGACATCTCTCCTAAAATCAGCTACAAAGTGACAATGCCTCTTTTATTAAAACTTTGAACTCAAAGTCTTCATCAGTGCACTAAGGCAAGAGAAAAAAAAGATTAGGAAAGAAAATTTTTAATTATCTTTTTCTGTAGATGAGATGATTTGTTACATAGAAACCATAGTTTTCTTGATGTTGAGGTGCAGTCCATACTGAAAGCTGTGTTCTTTGATCTTCATCAGTAGATCTGATTAAAACTAGCTAATATAACTAGTAGATGGTTTTGCAAGGTTTCTGGCTACAAAATCCATATAACAAAATCAGTTACATTTCTATATCCTAACTGAAATCAATTTTTAAAAGTTTTTGAATAATATTTACAATATCATGAAGAGTATAACATTTTTAAGAATTTAACAAAAATGTGAACGACTTCTATAGTGACCACCATAAAACATTGCTGAGAGAGCATTAAGAGTCTACATAAGTGGAGAAATACATAATGTTCATGCATTATATGACTCAGTTCCCAATATATTTTAATTGGCAATTTTATTTTACTCTGTGTGTGTGTGTGTGTGTGTGTGTGTGTGTGTGTGTGTGGTACTGGCGTGCTGAACTCAGGGCCTTACACATATTTTTTGCAAGTGCTCTTCTACTGAGCTATACACCCCCATTCGTCTTTAATTTTCTTTAATCTTTTTTTCTCTTGAGACAGGTTTTTGCTAAATTACCCAGGCTACCTCTGGCCTTAACCTCACAATCCTCTTTCCTCAGCTCCTGAGTCGCTGAGATTACAGGCATAAACCACGATGCCCAACTTTAACTGTCAATTTTAATACAGCAATCTTTTCCCCAAATCAATCTATGGATTTAATGAAGTCATATTCAAAACCTCACCAGGCTTTTTGAAATTAGGAACTAACAAACTGGTTCTAAAAATATATATGAAAATAAAAATAGCCAAGACAATCTTTAAAGAGAACATAATTAAAGTTATACTGCCTGATTTTAGTGTTTGTTATATGCTACAGTAATTAAGGTAACATTATTATACTAATGGGCTGGGGTTTAGCTCAGTTGGTAGAGCACTGCTCCACACTCTCTGAGGACCTGGGTTTGATCCCCAGCACCACAAAAATGGGAGAAGAACATGGCAATCCACTCACCAAGCAATCCCAACAACCATCAGCCAATGAAAACCCTATCAGTGTGGCCATGAGTCTCAACAGCACTCAATAGCACCTAACAACAAGAAGTATACTAGTAGACAAGTAAATTGGTGGAAATAATAGAAAGTCCAAAACTAGATCCATGCTTGATGTAAAACTGATTGCTGACAAAGGCATTTTAATGGGGGAAAATATCTTTTCAACAAATGGTATGAGAAAAACTGGATATCCATAATGGGAAAATAATAGTCTGAACTTTTCTTCTTACACCATACAAAAAATTAGATACTGATCATAAAAGTTAAAATTATAAAACCTCTAGAAGAAAATTTAAGAGACTATCTTTATGATCTTAGATTAAGTTAAAATTTGTATGCAAAAGAAAAAAGTTTTCAACCATAAATGAAAAACTATTATATGGATTTCACTAAAATTAAAAATTACTGTTCATCAAACACACATTAAGAAAATGAATAAATAATTCACAAACTGAGAAAATGCCTGTAACACATATATCAGATTAAGGACTTGTATCCAGAATACAGCAGTTCCCCTTATTCTTGAGGGATACATTCTAAGACCTCCAGGGGATGCCTCATACAATGGATAGGACCAAATCCCATACAATATATACCATGTTTTTCCTGCATATACATATATATTATAAAGTTCAAGCTATAAATTTGGCACAGTAAGAGATTAACCATAATAACAATAATAACATAGAACAAAATTATGATAATATGCTGTCATAAAAGTGACAGCTTCACTACTCTTATTCTTGGAAAAGAAGAGTAATTTTAACTGTGACACTGCAGAAGGAAATGGGAGAAGGACATGGCAATCTACTCCCAAGGCAATCCCCAAACAATCAGCCATTGAAAACCCTAAGAGGGTCGCTATGAGTTGGACACAATTCGACAGCACACCACAACAACTGCAGCAGGGGCTCTGACAGTCAAGATAGTTACTAAGTGACTAAGAGGCAGGTAGCATATATAGCATGGATGTTGTTGTTGTTGTTAGGTGCCATCGAGTGGAGTCCGACTCATAGCGACCCTATGTACAGCAGATCGAAACACTTGGATTAACATTCAAGGGAGGATGGACTGGAATGTCACAAGATTTCATCACACTACTCAGAACAGCACACACTTTAAAGCTGATGAATTATTTATTTATGAAACTTTCCACCTAATATTTTTGATCTGAGGTAATTGAAACCATGGAAAGTGAAACCATAGGTAAAGATATGTTGTTGTTGTTGTTGTTAGGTGCCGTCGAATCGGTATCCAACTCATAGCGACCCTCATAGGGTTTTCAATGGCAGACTGTTTCGGGATTGCCTTGGGAGTGGATTGCCAGGCCCTTCTCCCATTTTTGCGGTGCTGGGAATTGAACACGGGACCTCAGAGACTGCAGCGCAGTGCTCTACCAACTGAGCTAAATCCCAGCCCAGGTAAAGGTATAGTACTATAATAAAGAACTATATGAGAAGATAATTCAGTTGTTTTAAATGGGCAAAACTTGAAGTACAGTGGAGGAAAAAAGAAGACATACAGACATACAAATAAACAAGAAACACATAAAAATATGCTCAACATCATCAGTCACTAGGAAAATTCAAAAAGAACCACACTGAGATACTATTATCTACCCTCTTAAAGACTAACAATTTTAAAATAACAATATAAACATTAGCAAGGATATGAAACAATTGAAATTCCTATGTCACTGGTGGGAGAGAAAAATAAGATCCACTTTGGAAAACTTTTTTTTTTTTTTTTGGTTCTTTGTAAATTAGAGATATGCCTATTCCATGACCCAATAATTGTACACCTAGAAATTTACCCAGGACAAATGAAAACACAAAAGCTTTTATAAGAGTATTCATAGCAACTTTATTCATAATAGAAATAAACTGGAAACAACCAAAATGGCCCATCAATAGGAGAGTAGTTAAACAAACTATGAGACAAACATCCAGTAAGATGCTACAGAGCCTTCAGGAAGAAAAAACTAATGATACCCATAGCAACGTGCAGGGAGTCCCATTTGTGCAATCAGCTAGTGCACACAATACTTATACAACATCTTGAAGGAACTTCAAGAATCTCAAAAACATTTTGTTGAGCAAAAGAATACAGACACAAGAGCGTATTCCATTTATAGAAAATTTAAGAATAGGATAAACTAAACTGTAGTAGTAGAAACCAGAACACTGGTTGGGAGATATGGAAGAGATTAATTACAAAGGCAAATAAAGAAACTTTATAGGTTGATGGAAAGTTGCTATATCTTCACTGGGATGTTGATCACATGGGATCTTTTTGTCAAAACCCATCAAACTGTACAGTTACCATCTATGCACTTTATCTATCAACCAATAAAAATCTAGCATTTTCAAATATCTTATTTTATATGACATAGAAAATAGTATGTCCTGCCTTAAAAAATATGGAAATCACTAAATTGAGTTATGATCAACAGAATAATATTTGCTCAGGACATTTGTTGGGAGTTCCTCTAAATACGAAGATCCATGAGTATGCTAAAATATAATTAGATTACAAATACTACCTATAGTTTAAAAGAGCTTTTAGAAACATATCATGTGCATAAAGAATCAACTCAAAATTTGGAAAGTATATCAGTCATTTTGGTTCCAGAGACTATCTCAGGCATCAACTTAGTCCCAGAAGAAGCAGATAACTTGAGACCATATCCAAGGAAATAGTCCTCATAATGGACAATGCAACAAATACATAACACCTGATGAGCTGCCTATATGAGTTTTCTTAGCACACAGGGGAAAATGTGTTTGAATAGGTTCAAAAGAGCTGTTAGAAAAAGCTTTTGCATTTACAAGCCAATCTGGTTACTTGTGACATTTTCCTGCATGGGGAAGCCTCTTCGGCTTCATCTTGACTTATCTACTGCTATCTCTCTAAAGGAGTTGGGGTTTAGCTTAGTTGGTAGAGTGCTTCTCTGCCCTCTCTGAGGACAAAAGCATCTCTTGCATATAAAAATACCATTTCTCACATAGAAAAACACTTAGAATCTCTCACACACACCAAAAAATGTCAAATGGTCTCTGGAAAACTGGTTACCTTTCTATCATTACTGAGAACTGGAAAAATTAAGTTACATAAGTTTAAATGAGCCTTATTCATTATCTTATTAACAAGCCATGGTAAATAAGATCTATACAGAACACATATGGCAAAACTTGCTTTCTCATTTTGTTTTCATCTAAGTTCTTTTTGTTCCAGTTTTTTTTATTTTAATTACCTACTTTCTTAATGACTTTGTCACTATTTAAATCTAAACATATTATAATTTACATAAAAATAGAAAATAGAAGGTGAAAAAGACACAGCCAGGGATCTGCTACTTGTAGCAATACATTTTCTCCCCAGTAACAGACAGATTCCAATTCCTACCTAGCAATGGCCTCTCACTCCACAGATCAGTGTGCTAAGTGGCACTTCTGTTGATCAGTATGACTTACCACTGCCATTGACCCTGCCTCTGCTGTCATGACCAATATCAGGGCTTATGGGCAGGGTGGAGGGGAAAGGAAAAAGGAACCAACAGGAGATCTACGCACCTGTCAACAGCGCTGCCCTGGAACTGGTCAAGCAAAGAAATGTGCAATACTATACCCAACAACTTGACGATTTGCTTGTCTCCTAGATAATACTGGGTGGAAGGATACAGTTTAACCTCATTGAACTGCAACACTACATTGAAAACTTATGAGTTGTTAACAGGTATATTTAGTGTGTACCTGAACCATCTTGGGCCATATCTAACCTATTTACTGAAGAACCTGGGGTGCTTTGTAGAAAATTTCATGTAAAAGTAATGGTACCTATTTGGCCTAAATAGTAACAAAGGAGTTGTGGAACACTAATTCCTAGCATTTAGTAGGGTATCAATATATATTTGTTGAATGAATGAATGAATGATGTAAGACTCAGTATATTGCTAAGCAATTCAAACACTTATGCATAAAGTTAAGCATAATTTATTGGCTGCATTTGAACAAGTGTATTCTCTAAAATAATAATAATACTAGCCACCATGTATGGAGCACCTTCTGTGTACATAGCATGTATATGGAACAGAGAAAATATTTCAAACATATATAACTGGTATACTTGCTTTTTAAATTATTTTTATTCAGCAAAATCAAGAGCATTTAATACTTTCAGAAGATGGTGAAGAACTTATTGTTCAGTTTTAAAATTGGATATACTATTTCCTAGTTCCATTTTCAGTGTTTTGGACTTTGGTTGGCTTTTGGTTTTTTGAAGCAGGACCTATATGATCCTTTTGCCTCAGCCTCCCAAATGCTGGGATTACAGGTGTGTGCCACCACAATCACCCCATTTTTAATTTTGATAACCAATCAATTTTGTTGAGAGGGAATAGAAATTTCAAACCCCCTTTGGAATACTCACAACTGGACCCTCAAAGATAAATCATGGTCAGGCACAGTGGTGCACGCCTATAATCCTAGTGGCTTGGGAGGTGGAGGTGGGAGGATTGCAAGTTCGAGACCAGAGGCAATCTGCATAATTTAGCAAGACCCTGCCTCAAAAAGTATACAAATGAGCTGGGGGTGAAGCTCAGTGGTTCAGCACTTGCAGAGCATGTAAGTGCGAGGCCCTGGGTTCAATCCCCAGTACTGGAAAAAAAAAAAAAAAGATAAATCATGGAAAAAAGTCAGAAAGAGCACAGCATATGATGTACCTCCCAACTCCAGACAAAGGAGAAAAAACTTTCAGTCTCTGAGAAAGCTGGAGACAAGAAGAGAGAATGAGGTGAGAAAAAGAAGTTTAGACCCAGGATCCTGGCTGTACTCTTAGGCTCAAGCAGGAACAGAACACCCAAATAGTTCTAGAGGAATTCATATACACAGGGACTTACTCCTCATTCCTCAAGAGACTCACCCAAAATAATGCAAGCTACTTAAAGGAGACTAACATTTGGCATTCCATTTTCAACATGGTGCAGGATAAGCAGTGTAGAAATGGCCAAAGATGGCATCTCACACCATAACATGGAAATCCTGAGCATCTCAGGCAGATAGAGAGTTGCCTGAATTTAAGATGAGGGCCACAATGAGCATGGACTTTGTGTCTTCAGACTGTGGCAGAATCCAAAGTCCTCAAGGAAGATATCAGTTGGATGCCAAAAGAAAGGCAGAACAAGAACTACTCCAATGGTCACCAGCAAGACACCCAGGGACCAGCTCTGACAAGCCACATTAATCATAAACCTGAGAAAACAAAAGATAGCACCAGCCCAATTCCCGCTCTGTCACCATAATGTTCTGTGGCTTCTCCCCACACCCAGTTCTTACTAGGGAAGGAAATGGTGGAGGTTGGACCCCATGAAAGACAGGAAGCAGCTTCATAAGTTCAAACTTTAAACTGATTGAATTTATATATTCAAAATGCTATTTACATTATCTTTTACAAGCATTTTCCAGTCCCGTTCCTATAACCCACACCTCTACCACCACAAACAAAAATAAGATTTTGAAAGCTTAATTAGATCAGTTACATTAAAGTAAGTTTAAGTTGTTTGTATGTCTGAGTTATATTAAAATAATAATAACAATTAATAATGGTTATTACTTGGGGCCAGACACTAAGTTCATATGATTGCTAATATAGTAACCAAAACTATTCTGTGAAGTAGGTACTAAGCTTATATCTGTTTTACAAATAAGGAATTTAAATATAAAATCACATAGCTAATAACTAACAGAACCTTGACACTCACCAGACAATCTTGCACTAGTACCAGTATTCTTGACCTTGAGTAAATTTGACTTTGTCAACTAACAAACAATATAGCCAGGGCTTAATTATATTTGTTCATCTAGCTATGATTCCTGACTCTTGTCTCTTTTTCCCCCCTTTATTGATAAATCTTGGTGGGGTACTGAGTAATACAGCATTTGCTACTTCTGTTGTGCAACTTCCTGAAGCAGTACCACTGAGGTGTCCAATGCTGTCAGATCTTGGAAACTAAGCAGGGTCGGACCTGGTTAGTACTTAGATGGGGGAGAACCCCTGGGAACACCAGGGGTTGTAGGTTTCAGAGAAAGGACCTGGCAACCTACTCCAAAAAAACAATCAACCATTGAAAACCCTAGGAGTACCAGAGAAGCACTAACAATACTTTTTAGCCTATTATATGTAGGGTAGCTAAGAGTCAGACACAGACTCGATAGCACCTAACAACAACGACATTGTGCAACTACTACATCACTTTTGGTTACACTTTTATCAACTTACAAAGTTTATGGAAGCTTTTTATTAATATATAGTAAAACTCATTGCATTTATGGGTTATATTCCCCTATTTTTCCCATGTACTCATTAAGTTGCATAATTTACATTGAAATTATCCTCTCTCCCTTTATCCCTTTACATTGTTTCTCCTCCCCTCCCCACCTTCCATAAACTTCACTTCCCTTTGCTAGTGCCCTCTCCTTCTTTCTACTCTGCTTATATTTTCCCTTCTTAGCTAAGTTTAATTGTTCATTTTTAAATATCTACTACATATGTATGGAGAAGGACCTGGCAATCCACTCCCAAGGCAATCCCGAAACAGTCAGCCATTGAAAACCCTATAAGGGTCGCTATGAGTCGGAAACCGACTCGATGGCACCTAACAACAACAACAACTACATATGTATAGTTTTTTCTTCCTCAAAGTAACACTCAGCTCTCACATATGATTCAGAGCATAGGTATTTCTCTTTTTGAGCCTGTGTTTATTTGCTTAATATTCTCCAGTTCCAACTATTTTGCTTCAAATGACATTATTTCATTCTTTTTTTATTCTTGAGTAATAGTCCATTGTACATGTATTACTATTTTTTTTAATCTACTCTTCTGTGTGGCTTTTTGCTTGCCCCTTCTTTTACTTTTTTTTCCCCCTCTGCTAATAGAACTTTTCATTTTGGTACTTGTGCTTTTCCATAAGGGTCTGTCATTCAAGGATCCTCACCAAAGTCAGTCAATCAATGAACCTCCACTTACTCTAAAGAGTAATCATTTCCTTGGGGCGGCAAGAAGGTCCCAAGCAGGGGTCCAGAGTCCCTTTTAGAGACTGAAACACAGCCAAGAGACAGATAGTCTCTCATTTTCTGAGACTGCAGATGTTGTGGTAGACATTAGCCATTATTTTCAGCAATCTGAACCTTCTCATATGTAAGGAATCCATCACATTAGAGGGAGCGCATGAGTCCCATTAGAGAAACCAAACAAGCTAGACACTCACTTTCTCAACCCCCACTTGCAGCTATGTATAAGCATCAAACTCAAGCCATGACAATCAGACAGACAAACTGCAGGTTTTCATTTGAAGTTAATGACCTATGATATTTTCCAGGTTTATCTATGTTGTGCAAATGACAGAATTTCTTTGTTTTTTAAAGACTATTCAAATAGTATCTCATTGGAGATATATATAACACATTTTCCTTATCCATTCATCCATTGGTGGACACTTAGACTGTTTCCATACTAGCTATTATGAATGGTGCTACAAGGAACACGGGAGTATGTATGCCTTGTTGACATACTGATTTCATTTCTTTTGGATATATACCCAGTGGTGGGATTGCTGAATCGTATGGTAGTTCAATTTTTAGTTTTTTGATGGACCTTCATACTGTTTTCCATGTCAGGTATATTAATTTATATTTCTATTATCATTACAAACATATATTAAAACATGACATTATATCCCATGCAATGTTATAATCACATAAAATTATTGTTTCTCTACAAAACTAAAATCATTCTTTTTAAAAAGCACCAGAGAAAGCTGAAAAAAAGGAAAACAAGTTAATGGCCCAAAGAAGTACAGTCAGCACAAAATCTGTTTCTGGAGAGGGTGATGCATGGCAGCATCTATATCCAGTTTCCAGAAAGAACAGAGAGGGGTTCAGTTCTATACACAATGTTTTATGTCAAGCGTCCAGTGTGGGTACCAACACAAGCAAGGTGCAGTGTCTAATCTCAAATGGAGGCTGTCCCAGGTCAGTGAACCAGCTCTGCAAGAACACAGTGGTATGTCTTCTGATGCATATCCTCCAGCGCTTGTCCTACAGCCCTGCCAGAGATTCTATGAGCTACTTCTTTTCAAACTCCCTTCTACATAAAATTGCCTTTTAGTTTCTGGTGTTTGAAACTAAGACCATGTGTTAGTTTTCTATCACTGCCATGATAATAAATTAACACAAACATTGTGGCATAAAACAACACATATTTATTTTTATTACAGCTCTGGAAGTGAGAGTCCTAAAATCAAGGTGTCAGCAGAACTGTGTTCCTTGTGGAAGGTCTTGGAACAATCCTTGCCTTCTCCATATTTTGTAGAGGCCTATTTTCCTCCATCTTGAAAGCTAGCAGCATTGTATCTCTCTGACCATCCTTCCATCTTCCTCTAACTCCTTTCTTCTACCTTCCTCTTACACTTGTAAGGACTCTTGGGATTACATTGAGTCTACCTCTGTAATCTGTCTGCAACCATAACAGGAAGCTTTGCAGGGTCAGCCTAGTTAGTCCTTGGATGGCAGACCACCTGGGAATACCAGGTGTTGCAAGCTAGGGAGAAAGACCTGGAAACCCACTCCCAAAACAATCTACCGTTGAAAACCCAATGAATAGCAGAGAAGAACAGACAATGGTGCCAGGCATGGCACAGTGGCAGAGAGTATTTCGTTCTATTGTACATAGGGTCACTATGAGTCAGACCCGACTTGATGGCACCTAATAACAAGAACAAACCTGTATAATCTAGGAAAATCTACCTATTTTAAGGAAGACTAATTAGGAACCCAAGTTCCAATTGCAATTTTCATTCCCTTTTGCAATATAACATAACACATTCACAGGTACAGTGATTTGGATGTGGACATCTTTGAAGGCATTATTTTACCTACCGCAGAACCTAAATGATGCAGATACTTGTATCAGGTAGGCATGCACACAAGCAATACACACTTAAAGAAATAGGGCAATCTGGAAACTAGATTTGGCCTGGTTATGGTTGAATTGGGCTGGGATTTAGCTCAGTGGGTAGAGCGCTGCACTGCAGTCTCTGAGGACCCGAGTTCAATCCCCAGCACCTCAAAAATGGGAGAGGGACCTGGCAATCCACTCTCAAGGCAATCCCGAAACAGTCATTGAAAACCCTATGAGGGTCGCTATGAGTCGGATACCTACTCGACGGCACCTAACAACAACAACAACAATGGCTGAATAGAATAAAATCCAGTAGGAATTACTAGATGAAATTTCTGTGATCACCTAAATGAAGAAAGTTCATTGGAGCAAGGCTTTGGAAGACTCAGCACCATATAACTATAAAAAAGGAATGAAATAATAGAAAGAAAGTAGAGATAGGGTGATTATGTTTATGTCATTTGACAGCCCAAAGGAAAAGAAGGATATGCTAAAAGTCCAAAATTATTTACAGAAACTATAAACCATCAGTCAGGGTCTTTCTATAGGTACCAAAAGAATCTTCTACTTCTTTCTTCTATAGACCTATGATCTCCCACATGTCCGTCAGTTTGTCGTGCTGTAGGGGCTTGCATATTGCTATGATGCTGAAAGCTATGCCACTAGTATTTCAGATACCAGCAGGGTCACCCATGGTGGACAGGTTTCAGCTGAGTTTCCAGACTAAGACAGACTAGGAAGAAGGACCCAGCTGCCCACTCTCAAAACAATTATCCATTGAAAACTCTATGAATAGCAGAGAAGCACTGTCAAATATAGTGCTGGAAAATGAGCCCCCCAGACTTGAAGGTATTCAAAAGATGATTGGTTAGAGTTTCCTCCTTGAAATAGAGTTAACCTTAATGATGAGAATAGAGAAAAGTCCCTGGGACCTCCATCTGATAATGTGGCATGACTCAAAATGAGAATAAACAATTGTAAACATCCATTAATAATTAGAATGTGGAATATATGTAGTATGAACCTAGGAAAATTAGAAATCATCAAAAGTGAAATGGAGCATTGGCATTCTAGGCATCATTGAGCTAAAATGAACTGGTATTGGACATTTCTTTTTCTTTTATTGGAAATTTTTAATGTATAACTTAATGGGTTTCATTTTGATGTGTATTTCATTGTGATATTTCCATATAGTGTTTCATTGTACATTGCTCATATAACTTCCCCCTTACCCTCTCATGACCCTCTTCCCCCATCCCCACCCCACCCACCAATGGCCTCCTTTCTACTTATATATATATATTTGTGGGAATATTTATCTATATACATACATCCTGATTTTGAGTTAAGTCCAAAATTTTTCTATAGTGATCTATTTTTTACATTTTCAGCAGTATTATATGAGTAATCTAGTCCCTTGGCATTATTGCCATCCTTTGGTATTATTGGTATTATTATTATTATTTCCCATACTATTAAAGTTGAGCTGTTGGTATTGGCCATTTTAATCAGATCTACTGATGAAGATCAAAGAACACAGCTTTCAGTATGGACTGCACCTCAACATCAAGAAAACTATCATAACTGGATTAGGACACAACTTCATGATAAATGGAGAAAAGATTGAGGTTGTCCAAGATTTTGCTTTACTGTCCAAGATTTTACTTTTTACATGGAAGCAGCAGTCAAGAAATCAAAAGACTTACTGCATTGGGAAAAGCTGTTGAAAAAGACCTCCTAAAAGTGTTGAAAAGTAAGATGTCACATTGAATATGAAGATGTGACTGACTTGTGCCATGGTATTTTTAGTTGCATCATATGCTTGTGAAAGCTGAACATTGAATAAGGGAGACAGGAGAAGAATTGATGCTTCTGAATTATGGTGTTGAAGGCGATTATTGAATATACCATAGATGGCCAAAAGAACCAAAAGATCTATCCTAGAAGAAGTAGAACCACAGTGCTCCTTGGAAGCAAGGATGGTTAGTTGATGTCTTACACATTTTGGACATGTAGTCTGGAGGGACCAGTCCCTGGAGAAGGACATCATGTTTGGGAGAGTGGCAGGTCAACAGAAAAAAAGAAGCCCTCAACTGGATGGATTGACACAGTGTCTGCAACAATGGGCCTAAACATAAAAATGATAGTATGCATGGCACAGTGTTGGGGAGTGTTTCATTCTGTTGTATATAGGGCTGCTATTAGTTTTGACACCTAACAACAATGACAACAACATAGACCTATGATAGCCCAAAACAAGCCAAAGATTTGGCCCTAGATGTTGCCAATTTATAATGAGATAAATTTAAAGGCTAGAAAAATCTCTCAATCCTCCCTTTAATAAAACTGTTCCCACCTTGCTTAGAGGTCTTATAAGACCTCACCTGGATATGTGTTGTAAGCCAGAGATTGCTGCCATAGAAAGAAGTCTTCTGACTTAATCAGAAACGCCAGCATTTTGGGGTCACTGAGGCTGGATATTAGTATTTAATGATCAAATGCAAACTAGACAAAAGCAAAATACCATAGTGGGCAGAATCATCTGACTTTCACTGATCATTGTTGGTGGCTAACTAATCATGGCACCCCTCAGGTTTAAATATAAATATTTCACTAAAGTCCTAATTGATTTCTATAATCTGGGAAATAAAGGATTGGTTTGAACCACATAATAGGAAGCCACTCTTTTCATCCAGTTCTCTGTTCCAAGTCATTTCCAGTCCTGCAAAGAGAGGAAAGACATGTATGAGGAAGAAGCCTGCAATAACATGAACAGAGGTGTTATACATCCTCTCTCTGACTTTCGCAATGAGAATTATGTGTTGGGAACTATAACTATTTGCCAAGAAAATTATTCAGTAGAGAAAGGAAAATACAATATCTAGCCCTTTGGATCTTTATTGACTATAGCTCTGTGCTGATAATTCCTAGAGACCGGCCCTGTGGTTTACTATTTGTAGTTGAAGCTGTAATGTCTCAGTCATGTGGCTAGAGTGACCCTAAAACTATCATGTGATTATATCACCAGGTCTCAATATATAGTTGAAACAGGTATATGTGGAATTTGGCAGAATCTCACATTAGATCCTTGAACTGTGGAGAATTATTATAGAAATTGTGGTTCTTGTTTTTGTTGTTGTTGTTAGATGCTGTTGGGTCAGTATCCTACTCATAGCAACCCTATGTATAACAGGCAAAACAGTGTTGTTACTGCTTCCCTGTTATTCATAGGGTTTTGACAGATTGTTTTTTGGGAGTGGGTTGCTGGGTACTTCTCCCGATAATAGTAATTGTTGTTGTTGTTGTTGTTAGGTGCCATCGAGTCGGTATCTGACTCATAGCGACCCTCATAGGGTTTTCAATGGCTGACTGTCTCAGGATTGGATTGCCAGGTCTTTCTCCCATTTTTGCGGTGCTGGGAATTGAACTCCGGACCTCAGAGACTGCAGTGCAGTGCTCTACCAACTGAGCTAAATCCCAGCCCATAATAGTAATAGACAAGTAAATATCTTGGACTCTCACTTCTAACACAAACACTCCTTCCACCATCAAAGAGTGCAAAGATGCAGAGGTAGTGCATCTTTTATCCCGTGCACCTTATACCTTTGATTAGTCTGGCAGGCTGATGGATGTCACAGAATAGCAGTAGATTGTTGTTGTTCTTGTTGTTAGCTACTGTCAAGTCAGTGTCTGACTAATAGTCACCCTACAAACAATAGGTGAAAACAGTATTTTTAGTGTTTCTCTGCTATCCATAGGGTTTTCAATGGCTGATTGCTTTGTGGGAGTGGGTTGCTGGGTCCTTCTCTGAAGCCTACAGCACCTGGTGTTCCCAGGCAGTCTCCCAACCAAGTACTAACCAGGCCTGATCCTGCTTAGCTTCTAAGATCTGACTGTATTTGACGCCACAGTGGTATGGCTGCAGGCAAGCAGTAGATTATCATAAGTTTATTCAAACAGCATCTCCAATTATACCTTCTATTCTAGATTCTATTCTAGATGTAGCCATTTTGTCTGAGCAAATCAACATGGTCCTAGTAGCTGATGTGTAGCTATTAATCAGGAAAATACTTGTTACTTTTCATCACTATGCAGACACAAAAGTCCCTGCTTTCCCTAGCAGGGATAATAATGTATCTTCATTATCTTTCTCAGGCATTTCAACTTCCTGGCTCTGTGCTAAAATTTAGTCCATGGTTCCTGTGATAATATGATTGATCTCATCTATAATGCCACTAATCCCTAATGTTGCAAAGATAATAATATTATTCTAGATGCCTGTAAAACAATGTATATAAGAAGGAAAAAATTCTAAGATAATATCAGGATTTACAATTTCTATGTCTGGAGTTTTAGTTATCTGGACCAAATTGAGGTAGCACCTCCAAAATGAAATTAAAGTTGCTAAACTTGCATCTCCTCTCACTGAAAAGGAAGCCAAAATTTTTATAGGCCTCTTTGGATTGGGGAGGCAACATTTCTATATAAGTGCTTGCTACTCTAGTCATTTATTGGATGACCTAGAAGGTTGCTAACTTTGAGTAGAGAGCCCCCCCCAACACACACACATGCATCAAGCCTTAGTCAAGAAAGTTTTATAGCTGGTATTAGACATAGCTCAAACAACTCTGTTACTTGGCCTTTATGACTCATCAGGAAAAATAGTACTTAAAATATCAAATGAAGCAAATAAGGATGCAAAACAGAGCTCATGGCGAGTCACAATAACACAAATCACATGGGAGCCTCCAGAGTTTTAAATAAAAACCATGCCCTTTCCACCAAATAATTATTTTCCTTGTGAGAAATGCATTACTGGACTTTGACAGAGACTAGTAGTTAGATTATGGGACCACTGTGAGTGAGTTATCTTATCTGCCTCACCATTAATTGAGTACACCCTACTGATGATTATTATTGAAGGGAAGTGTTTTCTACAGGCCAAAGAAAGTATAACCTTCATGACAGAGTGGGTCATACTTCCAGTAGACCTCCTTCTAACCTAATGCCACTCCTCCTTAAGCCACATATGGCCTCAGGAGCATGGCTTGTAAACCACTGATACAAAGGAAAAGTCTTGAACTGGGTTTAGAAAAGGCACAGCAGGATATTCTAGCACCAGCTGGAAGGTTTGCTGAAAGTTTTCACCTCTGTTTAGGGGAACCACTGTGGGACAACAAAGAAGAGAAACTTCTTTGTGAGTAGAAACTTAAGATCCTGTTGTCCAATTTGCCTGTAAACAGTGATGACTTGAGGCTACAACTATACAGATTGGTTGGGATGTGCTAATGGCATAGCTAGATGTTATAATGTTTGGAAGGAATGAGATTGTAGGTTTGGAGGTAAGGTTTGAAGAAAGGACACAACTCTATGAATGGGCCCAGATTGTGAGAATATCTGTGGCATATACAAATACTTGGCAGGCTGGGATTTAGCTCAGTTGGTAGAGCGCTGCTCTGCAGTCTCTGGGGTCCCAAGTTCGATTCCCAGCACCACAAAAATGGGAGAAGGATGTGACAATCCACTCCCAAGGCAATCCTGAAACAATCAGCCATTGAAAACCCTATGAGGGTTGCTATGAGTCGGACATGACTCGACGGTACCTAACAACAACAACAACATACAAATACCAAATGACTCCACTAAAGAAGTGGATCAGATGATGGGCCACCTTCTCCCACTATCTCCCCCACATTTGCTGAGCAATGTAGCAATGTTGGCAGAAATGAAAACTACACATGGACTCAACATGAACTTACACTAACCAAGGTTACAAGGCAAGTGCTCAAACCAGTACCTGATCTCTGAAGCAGGAAACAACGCTTAGTACTGAAGGGTACTATACCTCCTGGAGAACCAGGCAAATAGCTGGGAGCAGATTAATTCCACTGGATACCTTCCCTTGCAAAGAAGACATTGATATACTCACCAGAATGATGATGTATTCTAGATCTTTATTCTCTTACCCTGCCTACTATGCATCTACAAATTTGTAGTCCAGCCTAAATTTGTGGTCACTACCTCTATATCCCTCACAATATTTCTTCTATCCAGCTACTTACTTTACAGGAAAAACAAAAAACAAGCAAAAGAAAATATACCAATGTACATGACATTCACTGTCTTGCCATTTATTCTGTTGTCAGAAAGATCTGGCCATACTCGGTGTTATGATTTGAACATGAAATGTCACCCACAGGCTCATGTGTTTGAATAGGTGGTCCCCAGCTGGGGATGCTATTGTGGGAGGCTGTGGAAACTTTAGGAGGTTGGGGCCTAGCTGGAGGAATAAGGTCATTGGTGGAGAGTCCTTGGGGTATACTATCCCCAGCCACTTCCTGTTGCTCTTTCTGCCTTCAAGCCCATTATGATTTGAACTGATCTATTCCAGCATGCTGGCCCTACCATAATGGATGGAACCCTCTGAAACTTCAAGCCAAAAAACCTTTCCTCCTTTAAGTTGTTTCTGTCAGGTATTTTGTCACAGTAACATGAAAAGTGACAATACACTCTGAATACTCAGTTATGGATTTAGTCCAAGATTTCCATATATATGGAAAAGTGGCCAAATATTTGCTATCATTTCTCTCGCAGCTAGAACACCTCTTGAGATTACACCTAGCCTTCCCAGTATTTTTATTTTCCATCTCCACACTTGTGGGCAGTTCTGGATAAGTGATCTTAATTTTAATGTCTAAGGGTTGAATGCTTCCTCTGGGGCATTCACCAAATTTCCACTAAAGCTGACATTTCCTGCCTGATCAAGTGATGGATCAACACCACCAACAACAAAAAAGGATGGCAATCATGTTAGTTAATAGGACTAATCCTGACTGAAGTTGATGTCTCACAGAGAATTCCAGATAACTGCCTAAGACGTCACCTAATATTGCTATGGCTACCCATCTTGACCTTGAACTAAATGCCAGAACTTCTGAGATGGTAGGATAACCACCTGTGGGGAAGAGAAAAGACTATTCAAGTTATATGAGGAATCACTACATTGTGTTAAATAGAAATGGCTATTTTCAGATATACACAGAAACTGTACAAAGAAAAGGGCATGTTGACATTGGGTAGCCAAAGGTTAGACTGTAGTGGACATTTGCCATTCTTTTTTGGCTGCCTAGGGTCTGAACTTCTTTATGTATGCATTATCCATTACCTTAAGGATGAGGTCACCTCCCACTGTAGGTCATTCCCATTGTTTCTTCCCTGATGCAAGTACCATGAAATTCTGGAACTCCTGGAAGCCCTATTTTCCAAGGTGGAAAATACCAGATACTTGTTTTTTCTGCCTTCTTTGAAGTCACATAACCCTGACTGTGACAATCAGATATATTCACTGCAGACTTTGTTTTTTGGTTTTGTTTTGTTTTTGGAGGGAAAGCTCATAAAATCCTTTTTCTCTTTCTTTCTTTCTTTCTTTCTTTCTTTCTTTCTTTCTCCCTTCCTTCCATCCTTCCTTCCTTCCTTCTTTCCTTCCTTCCTTGTTTTTCTTTTTCAGACAAGGTCTCACTATGTACCCCAGGCTGACCTCTAAATCTCCCTGTCTCAGCCTCCAAAGTGCTGAGATTACAGACTTGATACACTATACCTGGCCTCTTTATTGTTGTTGTTGTTGTTGCTGTTGTTGTAGTAAAATATACAAAGTATGAAATTTATCACTTTAAAAATGATTTTTAATTAGGTACAGTCTTTGTTGTTACTAGTTGGGTTGACGCAATGCATTCTTTTTGTTGTTGCTGGGTTTGTTCCTGTTTATTGTTTGAGACAGAGTCTCACTATACCGCAGACTTTGGAAGCAGGTGACACAAAGAAGCAAGGCAACAGAGTCCATTCTATCTAGAGAGAAAATAGTTAAGTGTACAATGTCCATTTCCAGAGGCACAGGTGGCCACATTCCTAATGGCAGCATGCAGGGTCCAAGGTAGGTGGCAGTGGAAGGTTTGGTATTTAGACTCAGAGAAGTTTGGTGTTATTTCGTCTGACTCTACAGTAGCAATCTTAGAAATTATGGTCTGCCCAATTATCTTTTAATACTTTCCTGTCCTGATTAATTTAATAAGAGGAAGCTTTTGTTAATTACAACCAAGAATCCTAATTTGATTCAAGTACTAAAGCCATGTAAGCCTGGGGTACGAGGAGCAGTATTTCTTCCTACATGGAGAGGACTTGCTGATGAATGAGAGCATCAAAGAGGTGAACAGCTGGAAGTTGTGGAGACCAAAGAAAAGCTATGGTGTTTAAATCTCTAGATCCAATTAAGGCTCAAGTCCATATTTTTCAATAATAGGGTACAATAAAGTCTCTTTAAGACTTCATTGGCTAAATTGATTTTCTGGAGCATACTTCCAAAAAGCAGTCTTCTATACAGCCATGGTGCAGAATTATCAGACTCAGCTAATTTATAGAACAGAGGGATGACAAAGATGATACTGTCCCTGTGTGTCATGAGACTAAAACTGATTTTTTTCCTTTCTCCAGGAAAGCATAAGTATTAGCACTAGCAAGCACTAACACTAGCAGGTTCCAACATTTATGTAACTGTTAATCCAGAATCCTACCAGAATTCTACCATAATAATAATTTCTTTAGTATACATTTTGCTAAGTATTAACTGGCTCAGTGAGTAGGCAGATTTTAAGACATTAATATTTACTTCAAAATTGACCAAGTGGAATCAATTTACAATCTCACTGGCCAATACATTTTTCACAAATGAACATTTATTTCTCTATATCACTGACAAGATTGGATATTTCACTGAAAAATATTTGTTAATTTTGTAGGCCCTAAAAAGATATTTTATTTTAGCTGTTATTTTTTCAGGGGAAGTTTATTATTCAATTTGTTTATGATTTCTCTATTAATCAAATAAACTATGGGAATTTTCAACCCTTACAACCTTCTTCTTAAATTCAGTGCAACAACCGAAGCCTAGAGGGATATTTGTTCTTTTATCACCACTTTTCTACTGTAATGTTTAAATCAGCTCAAAGCCAGAGAGATCATTTGCTACTCTAAAGCATGGATAGTGCATTCAAAAGATCCAGCAGGCTGGTAGAATCAAAAGTGCAAAGCAAAAAAGAAAGGAACTGTAATTAAAAGCACTTTTCACAGGTCAAAAGTGTAAGCTCATTAATGTTTTACTGAGCAGATCGCACTAATGAGTAGCCAAAGATGCATGCTCATTATTACCCTTCCCTTCATTATTCTTTTGATACAAATGGCTCAGTGAATATGAGTCGATTTCCTAGATGATGAGATTCAATAATTAGCATGGTACATGGTGTCTCTTCCTACAAAAGCATCCAGTAGAGTCAATAAAGGAAGATGCATTTAATTACCAAATAAGAAACATTCTTACCTTATAAAAGAGATAGTTTACCTCAGCATTATTTATAATTATAGAAACATTAGAACTTTCTATTTTTATAGTAAATGATCAACAAATTTTGGTACCACCCTTAATTAAAGAAATATGCTGCCATTAAAATCACATTTTTTCAAATTCTTAACACCAGAAAATGCTTGGGATATATTGTTATTTTCCTTTTTAAAAGTCAATTGTATATTCCTTAAAATCTTAATTATATAAAATATATATGATTATAAAAATATGCATAAAGATTACTACTCCATGTAGTATGACAATGAGTATTTGATTTTTTTCTACTTTTACTCTTATAATGACCACATATTACTTCTCCAACCAAATAAAAACACCAGTGCCTACTTTGTAAAAGAGAGAAATTCATACCAAACATGGGACAGTAGTTACCTCTGTGAAGAGTGGCAAGACTAAAGTTTTGCTTTGTCTCTACTATCAGAATTCTCTAAAGCAAGCATATATTCTGTATTCTTGTATAATGAAAATAACTTGTTTCTTAACAAAAGAGAAAATTATGGAATATATTTGGGGTATTTTCTTTATTTTGTTCATTTGCATTTTATATTCAAGTGCAAGCCTCCATTCTAACATTGCTATTTAACATAGTGGAAAGCAATCGCATTAATATAAGACAAAACCCTGGATTTCTGACCCAGCTCTACCACTTACTATGTGTCCTTGAATTAGTGACTTTACCCCACTGTGTCCCTAAGTCATCATATGTAAACATTAAATCAATACTTTCCTATCACTCAACATGAAATAATTTATAAGAAAAATAATGTGAGCCATAAAATGTTCTTCCAATGCAAGTTGTCATCAACTAATAACAAAAAATACACTGCCCCAGAACAGGAAAGAAGTTTTTTTTAAAAGACAGGGCCTTGCTATACTGTCCAGACTGGACTTGAACTTGCTAGGTAGGACAGACTGACCTTCAGTTCATGATCTTGTGCCTCGGCCTCTCAAGTGCTGAGATTACAGGCATGCTACACCACACGAGGTTAGAAAGGAAATTTTTAAACAGTTATTTGACTTTGTTTTCTGAAAAACAGAAATTTAAAAAGTGAAAAGGTGGGATAATTTTAAAAAGTGCAGTAAGGGAAGCATGGAATTGGGAATAGGAAAATCACTCTCTGGAAAAAATGGAAAAAACAAATCTCTCTTTCTCTCTCTCTCTCTCTCTCTCTCTCTCTCTCTCTCTCTCTCTCTCTGTCCCTCTCTCTCTCTCTTCCCCTCCCTCCTTTTTACCCTCCCTCAACAGATGAAGAAACTAAAGTTCAGCAAAATAACTTGTGTGAAATTTGCACAGAACTGAGATAAAACCTCAAACTTCCAATGTCTTATAACTGAAATTACCAAACTCACATTAATATGGCTAGACTGTGGCCCAAGTTTTACCATGGGCCTGTGGAAAACCATGCCAGAAAGATTTCCATTCAGCTAAGGGATGACCTGCTTGCAGCCGTACTACTGTGGCATCCAGTCCCATCAGATCTCAGAAGATAAGCAGGGTTGGACCTCATTAGTACTTGGATGGGAGACCACCTGGGAACACCAGGTGCTGTAGGCTTGGGAGAAGGACCCAGCAATCCACTCCTGAAAAACAATTGGCCATTGAAAACCCTATGAATAGCAGAGAAGCACTAACAATACTGTTTCTCCTATTGTGCATAGGGTCACTATGAGTCAGATACTAACTGAACAGCACCTAACAACAACAACAAACAACAAGGGATGACCTGACCCTGGCCTTGGCAGGGCCAGTAGATGCAGAGATTGTGTACTGGAAGTCCCACAGCCATCAGACCACAGCCTCCTAGAGGGCCCATCCACAGTTTTCTGCATAGCAGTGGTTGGCATACACTGTGGTATTGAGTTCTTCCTCAATTCCTAAATCATCTTGGATGACCTTGGTCAGGGGCTAGCACTTGTTGATACAGGAGACAGGTGATCTTGAGGGAGTTGTCATACTGCTCATGGTTCATGCCCTGTTGGCTCCATCCTTCAAGTGAGCCCCAGCCTTCTCCATGGCAGTGAAGACATCTCTGAGGCACATACTCAGCACCAACATTACTCTGTACAAAATGGCTATAGAAATATTCAGTTCATTACTTTCATCAAACCACTTTGTGAGGAAAAGGTCTCTGCAATCATTTCATCTGAATAAATGGTTTCAAAGATGAAAATATCTGATTCATTTTCCCTGGGATACACCACTGGTCTTTGGTCTTCCTGAGCATATTTTTCATTTACATATATGTGTTTTTATTCTGGAATAACTGTCTAATTTTTATTACTCAAAGAACAACTGGGGAATACACTGAAAGAAAATAAATGTAGAAGCTGCACATGGTAGCATATGCCTGTAATCACATCAATTTAGGAGGTAGAGGGAGGAAGGTCGTAAGTTCAAGATCAGAGGCAGCCTATATAACTTAACAAGACACCTCAAAGCCAACAAATATTGGTTTTCATGCAAATCTTTTTCTATTTGAGTCCTGAGAGGTTTTGAATATCTAGTGTACTGTCCATTATCAGGAATTCTATTGTGTCATCAAACAAAAAGCACATGAAGAATCCACAGACACTTTGACCTCAGTATATACTGTAAAGGTCCTTCTATGTTTACCTTTTCATTTGTAACTAAGTTTCAAGGGAAGTTATAATTGGAAAAAAGTGGTGTAAGGGTTGTCAGTGGGTTGCCCTCCCTAAATTCTACCATGTCTCACAAGCAAGATCCATGTGGGACAAATGTTTCTTCTTCCCCTAATGAGCCCATTGAACATGTACCTGTGAAATCCTTAAGACAGACCCACTCCCACTTCCTTAATCCTTCCTCATGCTCTTGCAATCAAGCCAAAATGCTGTAGGAAGGGGTAATTCCAATGACCCTTTGTTCTATAATAGCAGAAATATCACTTTTTACTAACGCACACCAGGACATAATTATTAAGGCATACTTCTTTTTAAAATTAGAGCTAAAATTACTTTTAATGGTAATTACTGAAGCAAAAATATGACACATCAATTTAAAGTTTAAAATGTATTTTTAAAATATTTGGAGTGCTTTTTATAAAACCATTTAACCTTAGATGCAGCACACATTATTCTTTAAGGCAAAAAGCTGTAAGGGAAAGAGGGCAAGATAATTCTTGGCAAATGAAACATAGAGGTTAAAAGTTTGGATACCAAGTAATGTTTTTGTCAAAAAACTTCAGAAGAAATCTAATTAATAAAAACCACAGAGATGACCTTTAAAATAATAATGAGTCGATTTTTCAAAATCTATGAAAGTTGTAAATCTTATCACGTAATGGCCCTGGAATATGACTTGAGAACCATTTTTTTTTTTCACATGCATCAGGTCCCAGGCTCATGATGTAAAAGATGAAAGGAAGGGACATGCTGACCTGTGCTAGAAGTTTATGTAGTGAAGGTCCACACATAAAAATAAATAAAATGGGGAGGAGGAGGAGGAGGAGGAGGAGGAGGAAGATGGAGAGGAGGAGGTTCAATAGAGAAAGACAGACTAGACAACCAGGGCTTCACTAGAGAAGAGACTGTGTACATAGAATGTGAATCTCAGCTTAGCAGAGCAGAGCTAAGGAGTGTGTACCTGTGGCAAAGATAAAGTGAGCCCAGCAAGGTGCAAGGGCAAAAGCCATAGACTGCCAACTGTCTAGTATTTGGGTAAATCCAAGGGAAAATCACCTAGCTTGCAGCTGAAAGGTAAGTCTGGGCCCACATCTAAATGGACTTTGCTCCTCTGGATACCTCAGAAGCAAAGGAAGAGATACAAGTCAGCTGAACCAGCCCAGTCCAGCTCTGGAGGGTGGAATTGGGATGAAACTGAAAGGTAGCACTCAGGTGTACAGGGGCTCAGGGGTTACCAGAGTGCACTCTGGCTTCCCCCAGCCAAGGCAGAGGGATAAAATCAGGGGCTGCTTAGTCAATAAGTGACTCTAGACAACAGAAGATAAGAAGGATCATGTATGATCTGTACTCCGAAATTTCCTCTTGATAACAAAGGAGTCTTTGCAGTGAAATCAGCTGACATGCACGAGCTGTCTGCCTCTCCTCTGCATGGTAAACTGCATGGGAGCGCAATGTGGCTGTGCCTCATAGGGGCCCTGGTTAAGAAGGGAGCAGGTGCTGACCTATAGAACAAAGAGCTGCCCAGAGGCAGAGGAAGCCCATCTCCACAGAAGTGATGGGTGGACTCCAGATCCCCTTGGATACCTCTCAAGAGTGGGAGTTGCCCTAAAGAAGCAGCACTGGGAAGCCTGCAAGGCCCCCTGCTCAGGCAACCTTCTGCTCTCCTGAGTCTGTGCAGCCCCACACCTGCAATGTGCCAGCGTGGCACAAAGCAAGCCTGACATTTGTCATCACATTTTCAAGTCTGTCAGACCTTCTCCTAAGCAGGGCTGCTCTTTAAACAAAACTACAAAGAAGGCTTTGATGTTATATATTTCCTTAGATTCTGGCTGCATTAGCAAGCCAGCAAGAATTGTGGCAAGCGGGGACCCCCCCTCCTACAGCAGTGTCCTGGTTCTTTCATGTCTCCGTGAGTCCTTTCTGTTTGTTGCCCATCACTTGGGAATCAAGCGTGGCACCAGCTACAGGACTCCAATTTGAAGGAGAAAGTCATTTTCTCTCTGGACCCAGTATAGCCAGATCCCATTGCAGCCAAAGGGAGCTTGGGAAAACACAAGTCAGGTATTTTAAACATTCCCCAGCATAAAACACATATCCCCAGCTTTTTATCACTGTTAGAATAACACCCAAACTCTTCATCTTGACTTCCAAAGTCTTGAATGATCTGGTCCTACCTGGCTTCCAATCTCCCCTGCCACTTCTCTTCTCTCTCCCTGCCTATCCAAGTAAGGCTTGAAATGCCCTCTTATCCAGAAAGATGGCCTACAACAAAAGATCCAATGATATTTATCTTAATTTACTAGTTTTTCAAAGACTGCCTTGTTCCAACAAGATTTAACACAGCACTTAATTACCATTTAATCAACATTATCAATAAATATAGACATGTAGTTAGTTTGACAAGCCTAGATTAAAAGTTACTCTTCCAGTCTTAGTTTATAATAACTGTATCATATACATTGCTGCCCCTTATTATTCATGTACCTGTCAGTCTTTACTCCTGATGCATATGGGGGGAGGGAATTATTAGAGCTAAGACCTAGAAAGAGAATGCAAGCATTTCTACAAATATTGCTGAGCAGGTATCCTTGAAAAGCAGTTTCCTCCCACACAGAACATCATATTATTTTAACACAGTACGACTTTTTCCCTGCTAAAAGGCTTCTGGTCTGTAGGATGGTTTGCTTTGTTTTGTTTAGAATAGTAGCATCTGCAGTCAGTGCCCAGCTCCAGCTAGGTCTTCAAACAGGCTCCCTGCCCATCCTACCAACTGCTGTATTCTCTCATGATGGCTGAGAGAACAGTTTGCTATTTCAGCATTTGGGTGAGAACATAAAAAACAAACTCCTGGACTTTACAAATTAAACTTCTTCGTGTGATCTCAGCACTGACATGGCAAGCTTTCAGTGCATCATGAAGGAGTTTGAGCTTTAAAGTTTGCGAATGTTAAAGTTTGTGATTGGTCATCAGACCAGAGTGAGACCTACACCCTCATGTTTATTGCAGCACTGTTCACAATAGCTAAGACTCAGAATCAGCCTAGATGCCCATCAACGGATGAATGGATAAGGAAAATATGATGTATACAGGCAATGGGATGTTATTCAGAAGAATGAAATTCTGTTATTTATAACAATATAGATGGAACTGGAAGGCATTACATTAAGTGAAATAAGCCAAATATGGAAAGACAAATGCCACACATTTTCTCTCATAATGGAAGCTAAAAGAAAAATCTATCTAAATGTAGAAGTGATTTCTAGAGGATGAGAAAGTTGGGAGTAGAGAGGGGCTAAAGGGAGGTTGGATAACAGGTACCAAAACACAGCTAGATACAAGGAATAAGTTCTAGCATCCTGTGGCACAGTGGAATGACTATAGTTCAAAATAACTTTGTACATTTTTTATGAACATCTAGAAGACAAGAGCTCAAGGGCTCTAATCATAAAGAAATGATAAGAAGGAAATGCCAATTATCTTGATTTGATCACTACACAATGAATACACGTGTTGAAATATCACAATGCACTGCATAAATATATGGCCTGCAGCTGTACCACTGTGGCGTCCAATCTGGTCAGATCTTGGAAGCTAAGCAAGGTTGGGCCTGGTTAGTACTTGGATGGGAGACCACCTGGGAACACCAGGTGCTGTAGGCTTAGGAAAAGGACCTGGCAACCCATTCCTCAAAAACAATCTGCCATTGAATACTCTATGAATAGCAGAGAAGCAGTAATAATACTGTTTCTCCTCGTATACATATGGTTACTATGAGTCGGACACCAACTCGATGGCACCAAACAACAACCACCACCCCATAAATATATATAATTATTACATGTTAACCCTAAAACAAAAGTGGTTGTTGACCAGAGACATAGCAATCAAGGAAAATCAGTTATCATCACCACCATCTGTTTGAGACTCAGGAAGTACAGCAGATACCTTGCTTCCTGGATGGTAAGAACAGGGAGGTCATAGCTGGAGCCAGCTCCCCACAGTCTCTAACAAGTCAGCTTTCTCCTGGGCTAAGGAACACTCTATGCCCACTGAGGGATGGGCCTGCCTGCCAGGGCCTCTTTCCAGCCTCTGGGTCATTTCCTCAGAAACCACTAGGGGTAGAAGTACGGTCATGGGTTGTGTAACCCCAGCAATCTGTTCTGAGAACTATGTCCTTAACTACTTTTATCACTGAGCAAGCATCATAGACTGTACAGGGCAGGGGCCAGGGGGGAGGTGTGGGGAAGGGCCTAGGGGAGATCCTGGGGGAGGAGCACTAGAGAAGGACTTGGGGGAAGGGCCTGGGGTGGGAGGGCATTAGCACAGCACCAGACACATAGTGACTGGATTAGTGAAAGTATTTTGAAAGCGTGAATTTTTTTGGATAATTGCAATATAAACCTGGGGAATTTTTAGAAAAAGAGGAACCAAACATAAGTGACTATGGCTAGAGTGCACTTCTCAGCACTCTATGCTCTCTGTCTGGCATGGGCCCCTGAGCTTCTCTCAGCCTTATAGATTTTACAATGAGATAAAATCTGAACTATCAAGCTGGCACAATTTGTCCTGTAAATGGATAGCATATCTGACTAAAAGTATTCAGCAACTAGATTTTTCAGAGAAAATAATAAAGAAAAGAGTCCCTGTAGCAAGAAAGTATTTAAAGGCTATTTAACTGATCTAAGCCAATTTCACACACATGATCTCCTGGGTAATATCTCGCTGATCTCAGTCTTTAGTCCCAGAAAATTCTTGACTTAACCTGAACTCATCATATGGCACGAAATTTAACACCAACGTGGGAAAGACTAGGGTGTTGAAAAAGCATGTTGTTGTTTTGTTGTTAGGTGCCCTCCAGTCAGTCCTTAAAGACCATTTTACTTCCACATTGTGTGGCCAGGTCCTGCTCCCTCACATTCATGAGCACCAACACCTCTGTGAAGTGACTCAGCGATCCCAAGTTTCTGTATTGTGTTACACCAAGTTCCCCATAGTTGGCATTAATAGTACATTGCCTGAGGAAGGAAGAAGCCAAGCTGTCCTGTGATCTCTAAAGACTAATCCAGCAAGAGAAGCACTAGTTAGTCACAGACAAGGACATGGGGCTTAGAAGTTGTTCAGCCAGATGTATCAGGTGACAACTGGAAGAGGGCAGCTGGGAGCCGGGGTGCCCAGAAGGTAATCCAACGCCAAGACTCAACACAGACACAGATTTTGTGAGGCATCAAGCACTCATTACTTGGCAGTAGCACTGCCTTCCCCAATGACAACAGGAATGGAAAATACCACTTTAATAAAGTTTACACAGGCTTAAATGCTACAACTCTTTCCTTCCTTATATTTTAAAGCCCACAGAGCTGAGAGACAACCAGATGGCATAGCCTCAGAAATGTCACTACCAGCCTTAGGCTTCCTCAAGAACACAGAAATAGTACTGGACTGGAAGTGAGAAGTTAGGATTTCTATGTCTTCTATCAGGTATTAATTTCAGAACCATTGAGATGACATGTGTTAGGACTGTTGTTGTCCCAAGTGTTGTCTTGGGACACTCAGAGCAGACAATTTAAATAGCCACATCCGGGGGACTCAGCGCACTCAGCTTCCCTGGGCCAAGTCTCCCTCCTCTTCAAGGAGTCAGAAGACCACAAAGCCTTAAAAGACACTTTGGTCTCCACAAGACCATCCCAACCCTTTATCTCTCCTCACCTACCCAACAGGGACAGACATACTTTAAGAATAAAAATAGATAAAAGAAAAGAACTCAAATATAAAAGAAAAAATGAGACATGTAGAAAAGACACATGAGCCAATGGCCCAGAGCTAGAAAAGTCTGAGCAACAAAACAGATAAAATAGCACTGGATTGTAATCTATAAAATAAAATAAATATTTATGAATCTACACTAAAATAAATGAGTAAATTAATTAATTAAGGAGAAGAGACAGACCTTTCCTACAGAATTCCAATTAATGAAAGTGGAAGAAACATGGAAACAGAAAAACCACCATTAAAACATAATGATAATAATTATGTCAGGCAAGCTACATAGATGGATTCTAAAATTAGTGGGCAAAAGCTGGAGCAGAAATGGGACATTCACATGGTCTCAAAATATCTTCCCCAAGAAATTTATAAATTGCAAAAGGGAAATGGTAGCTTTATAGAATAGAAATCCAGCAGATATAACCCTGTCCAAGATATCCCAGTTAGCATCACCAGGGATAAGACATTGCAACATCATGTCCTACATTAGGTGTACTGAGGACACTGATACTGCTTCAGTTATATTCTGCCAAAAATACATAACCTCAACCTGCTCATAAGAAGAAAATCAGACAATGCAAATAGAGGCACATTATACAAAATAACTGATGAGTACTCTTCAAAAGGGTCAGGTCCATGAAAGACAAGGAAAGACAGGAAATTTCTTAGGTCAGAGAGGACTAAAGGGGTATCACAACTAAATAAGATATGGGATCCTGAACTGAATCATGGAAGAGAAATTGTACAGTGGTGAAAAACTGGTGAAATCCAAATAAAGTACATGCTTTGGTTAATAATGTTGTTGTTGTTGTTAGATGCCATCAAGTCAGTATCCAACTCATAGTGACCCTCATACGGTTTTCAATGGCTGACTGTTTCGGGATTGCCTTGGGAGTGGGTTGTCAGGTCCTTCTCCCATTGGTTAATAATAATGCACTGTTAATTTTTTAGTTTTGACAGTTGTATTATGGTTCTGCAAGATATAAACAGTTGGAGAAATCTGGTAAAAGTATATAGGAATTCTACATAATTGCAACTTTCATGTAAGCCAAAAATAATTTCAAATTTAAAAGTTTAAAAATGGAAATTAAAAATCTAAGGGAAGATTAAATTCTAAATCCAAATGTCATGGAAGATACTAAAAATGTAAAGGACCAGCATATTCAACTAAATGAAATTTCAAAACTTTATATACATAAACTTAAGGGCAAAAAAAGAGACAGAAAGATGCTTACACCAAAAGCAAAAGCTTAGAGACTGTTTAATATCTTTATACATAGAAGGATATTATTTATATAAATTAACACATTGCTAAAATATTTTAAAAATCATTAAAAGAAAATGAATGCTAATATTCAATAAAACAAAACAAAAAAGTAAAAACCAAAAGAAAATGAATTAAAACTATAAAAGGGTATCATTTTCACCTAACAATTTTTTTAAATGGCAATAATAACAACACTAAGTAATAATGTTAGTTGTTAGGTGGCATCAAGTTGTGTCCAACTTACTGTGACCCTAGGTACAACAGAATGAAACACTACCCAACACTGTGCTAGGCACATTATCTTTTTTGTGGTTAAGCCCATCGTTGTAGCAACTGTGTCAATCCACCTAGTTGAGGGTCTTCCTTTTCATCACTGACCCGCCACTCTACCAAACATGATGTCCTTCTCTAGGGATTGATCATGTCCAAAATATGTAAGACACATCTTTGCTTCCAAGGAGCATTCTAAGTTGCACTTCTTCAAGGACAGATCTTTTTATGGCAGTCCATAGTATATTCAGTATTTGTCTTCAGCATCATAATTCAAAAGCACCAATTCTTCTGGTTCCTCCCTTATTCAAATGTCCAACTTTCACAAGCATATGACATAACTGAAAATACTATGGCATGAGTCAGGCACACCTTCATCTTCAGTGTGACATTTTTACCTTTCTACACTTTAAAGAGGGATTTTGCAACAGCTTTCCCCAGTGCTATGCAACATTCGATTTGACTGTTACTTCTGTGAGTGTTGAGTGTGGAACCAAGAAAGGCAAAATCTTGGACAACCTCAATCTTTTCTCCATTTATCATCAAGTTGTGAACTGAGTCAGGTGCAAGGATTTTTGTTTTCTTGATGTTGAGGTGCAATCCATACTGAAGACTGTGTCCTTTGATCTTCAGTAAATGTTTCAAATCTTTGCTTTCAGCAAATAAAGTTGTATCATATCCATAATGCAGGTTGTTGATGAGTCTTCCTCCAATCCTGACACCATGTTCTTCTTCATAAAGTCCAGTTTCTAGGACTATTTTCTCCACATAGAGATTGAAGAGGTATAGTGAAAGGGTACAGCCCTGATGCACACCTTTCTTGACTTTAAAACAGGCAGTGTTTCCTTGTTCTGTTTGAATGATTGCTTTCTCAACTATGTACAAATTCCTCATGAGTACAATTAAGTGCTCCGGTATTCGCATTCTTCACAATGTTATCCATAATTTATTATGATTCACATAGTCAAATGTCTTTGCATAGTCAATAAAACATAGATAGACATCTTTCTGATATTCTCTGCTTTCAGCTGATATCCATCTTACATCAGCAATGATGTCCCTGGTTCCATACCTTCTGAATCCACCTTGATTTTATGGCAGTTCCCTGGCAAGATACTGTTGCAGTCACTTTTGAATGACCTTTAGCAAAATTTTACATGCATGTGTTTTTAATGATTAGTTCAATAATTCCACATTCCATAATATCCCTTTTCTTAGGAATAGGCACAAATAACAATAACATGCAGTCAGTCGTCCAGGTAGCTGTTTTCCAAATCTTTTGGCATAAACACCTGAGCACCTCCAGTGCTGCATCTATTTGTTGAAACATCTCAATTGGTATTCCATCAATTCCTGGAGCCTTGTGTTTTGCCAATTCCTTCAAGGCAGCTTCCACTTCATCCTTCAGTACCATTGGTTTCTGATCATATGCAACTTCTTGAAATGGTTGATCATCCACCAATTCTTTTTGATGTAATGACTTTGTGTATTCATTCCGTCTATCTTCTTTTGATGTTTCCTGCATCATTTAATATTTTCCCTATAGAATCCTTCACTATTGCCACTTGAAGCTTGAATTTTTTCTTCAATTCTTTAAGCCTGAGAAAAACAGAATGTTTTCTTCCATTTTGGTTTTCTATCTCCAGCTCTTTGCATGTCATTATATTTGATTTTGTCTTTTCAAGCTGCCCTTTGAAACTTTCTCTTTATATCTTTAACTTTGTCCTGTCTTCCTTTTGCTTTAGCTGCTCAATGTTCAAGGATAAATTTCAGAGTCTCCTTTGACATGTAATTTGGTCTTTTCTTTTTTTCCTCCTTTTTAAATAACTTTTTCCTTTCCTCAAGAATGATGTTTTTTAGGTCATTCAACAACTCATCTGGTCTTCGATCATTAGTGTCTAACACATCAAATATGTACTTGAGATGGTCTCTGCACTCAGATGGAATAAACTCAAGCTCACACTCTGACTCTGGTACAATTGTTCTAACTTTCTTCAGTTTCAGTTTGAACCTGCATATGAGTTGGCATTTGTGTTAGTGAAAAAATATATTTGCAATTAAAAGGTCATTGGTCTGACAAAATTCTATCATGCCATCTTCAGTATGGTTTCTGTTATCAAGGCCATGTTTTCTAACTAGTGAGACTTCTTTTTCATTTCCAACTTTTTGAATTCCAATCCCCAGTACTTATCAGTGTATCCTGATTGCATGTAGAGGCTTGCGTGTTGCTGTGATGCTGAAAGATATACCACTGGTATTTCAGATACCAGCAGGGCCACCCATGATGGACAGTTTTCAGCTGAGATTCCAGACTAAGACAAACGAGGGAGAAGGACCTGGTAGCCCATTCCTGAAACAATTAGCCATTGAAAACCCTATAAATAGCAGAGAAACACTGTCAGATATAGTCCTAGAAAATGAGCACCCCAAGGTGGAAGGCACTTCAAAGGTGACTGGGGAAGAGCTGTCCCCTCAAAGTAGAGTCAACCTTTATGACAGGAATGGAGTAAAGCCCCTGGGACCTCCATTTGCTGATGTGGCATGACTCAAAAAGAAACAACTATAAACATCCATTAATAGTTGGAACATGGAAGGTATGTAGTATGAATCTAGGAAAATCATGCAAAGTGAAATGGAGTGTATAAACAACATTTTAGGCATCGGCAAGCTAAAATGGAAGGGTATTGGCCATTTTGAATCATATGATCATATGATCTACTCTGCCAGGAATGACAAATTAAAGAGAAATGGAATTGCCTTCACCATCAAAAAGACATCTCAAGATCTGTCCTGGAGTACAATGCTGTCAGTGATAGGATAACATCCATACAACTACAAGGAAGCCCAGTTAATATGACTGTTATTAAAATTTATGCACTCAACATTAATGCCACAAATGAAGAAAGGGAAGATTTTTACCAGTTTCTGCAATCTGAAATTGATCAAACATGTAATCAGGATGTACTGATAATTACTGGTGATTGGAATGCAAAAGTTGGAAAGTAATAATGGACATCAAAAAAGAAAGCCAAACTGGTATTCTTAAGTTTTATTGTTAATATTTCCTGTTAGATCAAGCTTTTGATTTGCCTAAGTGCCAATCTGCAAGGAGACTGAACTAGAATATAAATAATGCATTGCTTCCTTCATTTGAGAAAGTCCTGTATAACCAAAATGTCAGGTGCAGTAGACAGTGTGTTCAGTGACATAATTGACTCACACACAAGCAGTTTTCAGACAGAAACAGGTCCATATACTATGCCTGAGTAGTACTGTTGTAGGTTATTATAAGGTCTTTGACTTCTCTTATTGGGATTGGGAGTCCATTGGAGAGTTTTGAGCTGAAGGGAATTTTATCTGTCTTATATTTTAATGGAATTGCTCTGATTTCTACACTGAAAAACACTGATAAAAAGTTGGATGCAGTGTAGATGTTGTGAAGTGGTTGGATTCTAGATATAATCTGAAGCTAGAGTCAATAAAATTTCCTTGACAGATCAAATGAGTAAGAGAACGAGAAAATTCAAGAGTGATGATAACATTCTTGGTTATTAAAACTGAAAGGACAAATAGAGTTGCTGTTAATTGAAATGGAGAAAACGTGGAGCAGGACAGGTTTGGGAGAAAAAATTAGTAGGAGGTTGGGTGTGAACATGCTAGGCCTGAAAACACCTATTAGACACATAGGGGAGATATCACATAGTTGGACAAAAGGTTTGGGATCCAAAGATTTAGTCTAACACTCTTTCTTCTTCCTTATCTCTCCATTTCTTTCGATTAGACAAGTAATCTGCCCAAGTTATTTTTCATAAAAATTTATACCATGGAAAAATTTGTTGGGCAGAAATTACTCAGTCATTTTTATCCTCACAGCTTGGCCAAAGGTTAGTTTAATCCCCATTATAAAGTAAGGAAAGCAATACTTAGGGAAGCCAAATAACTTACTCAAGGTCATACAGCCAGGAAGTAGTACAATGGTGATTTAAAAACAACTCTGTCTGGCCTAAGCTCCCACCCTAGGGAATACTTGGCTGACTATTCAAATGTTGATTCCCAGGGACGTAGTAGTAGTCGTAGAGATTCCTGCCTCCATGGGCAGTTTGGCTGGGTTGGACCACATGACTATGAGATCCTTTCCAGCTCTATAAGAGTTTCTGTATGATTTATTTTGAAATTGTAATAGCATTTGTAATTTTTCACCTATGTCCTCTGAAAAATTTCAGTAGGAAAGAACCAGTTTCCAATTCAAGAAAGGGATTAGGTGCTTCAAAACCATTATGGGCAATGAACAGTTTCCCCCATCCACTCCAGATCCAAACCAAGGGCCTTTAAAATGAATGTTAAAAAAAAATCAACATTATCACCACTGTCTCCACCAAACACACAAATACCTACTAATCTTATCATAAGGCAAAGGCAAGAAAAGTGAAGACAGCATATATCTGACTAAAAAATCACAAAATCAATGCAAGCACATGGATTGATAACACTATTCCTTTTTTCTTTCCTGCACTCCCACCACCCTCCCACCAAGTGTCCCCTAATGACAGTTTCACTGTTCTTCCCACCAAAAATGGCTATCAATTATAGGAAAGTATCAGAAGGTCCCCACTGAGCTGCCAGCTGGGGAAGTGTCACAGGTCATTGAACTCTAAAATGAGCTGTCTCTGTAACAAAAGGTCCCTTTCCCTTGGACCAACTTCAAGGGATCACATACAGAGGCCGGCATTGCTCCTTTTGTGTTCCAGTTTGATTAAACTGGGAATTGTTCTGTGCTCAGGGCTGTTAAGAACACCAGGTGGTAGATCCTAGAGATAAAGAATTATATAGCTCCTTTGTTGGAAATAGAGGTCCTCATTATATGACTTACAATATTTGAGCACACATGCTAAGAGCTTCCCAGACAACCTACTGGTTATCCACAGGAGAAAGACAGTCAATAAATCCTATTTCTAACTCTAACAGCCAGCAGTGGCTTCTAGTGGTTAAACATAGTCTAGCCATGGGCTAAAAATCAAAAGAAATAAAAAGTAAGCATTCATTATAAATGAAATGAATCAAAGCAAGGAAGCAAAGTAGAAATGTGGACAAGATTTTTAAAGAGTTGATCTTCATAGATCTTGAATGACACAAAAAAGGAAATGATTTATACTCTGGACTATAAGCCCATTAAGGGCTGGCACCATGACTGGCTCCACATTGTTTCCCAATTCCCTTATATAGTATGTCATTCACTTGAGATGTTAATAACAAATGTAATAATGATAGAGGTTAAGTATTTCTTTGTGATATATTGGGATTTTTGTTGCTGCATAACACTTATCATAAACCTATTGTTGTTGTCGTTAGGTGGCATCGAGTTGGATGTGACTCATAGTGACTCTATGTACAACAGAGCAAAACACTACCTGACGCTGTGCCATGCCCAGCACTATGTCAATGCTTCTCTGCTATTCATAGAAATGAATGGCTGATTGTTTTGGGATTGTTTCAGGAGTGGGCTGCCAGGTCCTTCTCCCATTTTCGCAACACTGGGGATTGAACCCAGGGTCTCAGAGTGCACAAAGCAAGCACTCTACCAATTGAGCTAAACCCCAGCCCTATCATAAACCTAATGGCTGAACTCAACACTTGTTTAGTATCTTCTAGTTCTGTAGTTTGGAAGTCCAGGCAGAAGCTTAACTGGGTTCCATTAGGGTCCCTCAAGGCCAAAGACAAGATGTCAGCCAGTTGGGCACTTACAAGGAGGTTCTGGGAAGAATTGGCGTCTAAATTCATACATGATGTTTGCCACATTTCCTTCCAGCTATGGGATTTAGATCCCTATGTCCTTGCTGGCTGTCAGCCAGGGGTCTTTGTTAGTTCTTCAAGGATGCCCACATTCTTTCTCAATTGGCCCCCTCCATCCTCAAAGCTACCAACAGCACTTCAAGTTCTTCTCATGCTTAGAATCTATGACTTCTTCTTCTGCCAGCAGCTGAAGAAAGCTCTGTGCTTTTAAAGGCACTCATGTGATTAGATCAGGCCCACCCAGATAATCTTCCCATCTTCGGGTCAATTGTGCTTATATAGCATCATCATGGGAGAGATGTCTCTTCATAGTCACAGGTTCTGGGAATTTGGGAAGGACTTCTTTGGGGACTATTTGAGAAATCCTGCTAGCACAATGATGACATGTTTTTACATTTAATAATTCTTCAATCCTTATAACAACCTTACAATTGTACCAGCAATATAGGTTCTGTTATCATCTCTATTTTATAGATGAAGCACAGAGAGAGTGAGTTATTTGCCAAAATTTCTCAGCTAGCAATGGCAGGGCCTGAATCTCAATTTAGTAGCCTGGTTTCAGATCTGTGCCTCTTGTCCACTATTCTACATTGTTACTCAATTAGCTATTTCTAGAATTAACAAATACATGAATAATTGCATACAGTATGAGAATAGAAGACAAAGCTAAGAATGAATAAATTCCTTGATTTGTATAGAAAATTTGTAGATACATTCTTAGGCTACTTATTCTGTGAAGGGAGTCCATAGAGTCTCAAAGACGTAGGTCTTAAAGAACTGTATATACCTAAGAGTCTCCTACAACAAAAGTCCCTCCCTTTTCAGACTTCAGCTGTTACCAAGCACCAACATGAAAATATAGGACTGTAAATAATTAAGGCCAATATGGAAATGGTACAATTCCTTTTGACAATAAGGAAACATGATAGATAGTCCTTGCCCTCAATCACTTTCCTCCAATTCAAACTTGGCCATGCTACCAGGGCAAATATTGATAGACATGAGGACAACATCAATATGCTAATTTGGAAAACACGTGTAAGAAGAAAAATCAAAAGGATCAAAAATTAGAGTTCAAACAGTGCAAGAAAGGAGAATCTCTAAAAACTGAAATCATTCCTTATATCTGAAATTTACTTTCCCTCCTGTTGACTCTTTAGGTGAGTCTTGTTGTTGTTGTTGTTGTTAGGTGCCGTCAAGTCAGTATCCAACTCATAGCGACCCTCATAGGGTTTTCAATGGCTGACTGTTTCGGGATTGCCTTGGGAGTGGATTGCCAAACCCTTCTCCCCTTTTTGCGGTGCTGGGAATTGAACTCGGGACCTCAGAGACTGCAGAGCAGCGCTCTACCCACTGAGCCAAATCCCAGCCCTAGGTGAGTCTTACTGCCCTCTTATTACTGAGCTGGGGTAAGGTAGAAATAGTATTGAATTTGAAGTCAGAAGATTTGACTTCCAATCTAGGCTCTGTTTCTTATGTGACCTTAAACAAGTCAATTTATTTCCTGAATCATTCTCATTCTACCTGGAAAATAGAATAATGCTCACTTCACAGAATTTTCAAAAAAAATAAGATACTAAAGTAGTCATGTTCTCTTCATGAATTGTAGAATTCAATACAAATTTCACATGCTGTTACTGCACAGGGGACTAAAAGACTAATGAAAGGAAGGGAAAGGGCATGCATGGCCACCTTTCCAAGAGCTTACTTTTCCCAACATGAAAGTCTAAGATGGACATTGGTTTAGGAAGAAAGAGATCAAGAAGTTATGTACCATCTGCTATGTTCTGCTGAGCAAGCATTTTGCAAATGAAACACATTTTAGAGTAAACAGTACTCTCAGTACAATCTTTGAGAGAGAAATGGAAGCAAAGAAAACTGATTTGCACTGAAAACTCAGTTTAGGTACTCCTGTCCTTAACACAGTGCTTCAAACCAAACTAAAATATACCCATAAATGGCTAGGAAAAGATGGTCAACTGGTTGATTGAAAGAAGAAATGTAGCTTGAATAAATACTGAAATGTTGTTGTTGTTGTTGTTGTTGTTGTTGTTGTTAGGTGTCATCAAGTTGGGTCTGACTCGTAGAGACCCTCATCAAATTAGGTGGAATGCCAAAAATGTTCATCTTCTCTAATCTCTAAAGTTAAATTGTTAGATGTGAGCATTAAGCTATATAATATGGATTATCTCTAAAATATATTATGTGATATACTCTACAGCTTAGGAAAGAGAAAATACTTTTATGTACAGTATTTCTCATGACACCTTGATTTTGGCCTTTTGAGACTGAGTAGAAAACCTGGTAAAGCCCATGCAGACTTCTGAACTCTAGACCTGTGAAAGAATGAATGGGTGTTACTTTAAACCAAAGCCTGCAGCCATAGCCCTGTGGCATCTGATCCCGTCAGATCTCAGAAGCTAAGCAGGGTCAGGCCTGATTAGTACCTGGATGGGAGACCGCCTGGGAATACCAGATGCTGTAGGCTTGGGAGAAGGACCTGGCAACCCCCTCCCAAAAATCAATCTGCCATTGAAAACCCTATGAACAAGAGAGAAGCACTGACAATAGTGTTTCCCCTGTTGTACAGAGGGTCGCTATGAGTCGGATACCGACTGGACGGCACCTAACAACAACAACAACTTTAAACCAAGAAATTTGTGGTTAATTTGTTACATGGCAGTTTGTCTTAACATTTTTCATCCATTTAATAATCAGAAAGCTGAATGTCACCTTTAGAACTCATTAACATAAAAGTAGTGACTATTATCTATCAGCTTCTGAGAAGCTAAACATAGACAACCAGCAAGTTCTAGAAACACTGTGGGTGGGAGTATGTGGTCTCAGGCAATCCAAAGTACTCTAGTCACCCCCATTCACCAATAATAAGAGCAGGAATAAAATAACTGCCTTGTGATTAAGCTGTTAAGATATACAAACAAACTTATGCCTGTAGACAGTCTTTATGTGATATGAGCACTTAAAATCCAATCCCAGAATAATCTGGAACAGTATGCATAGTAGCTTAATAGGGTGGCAGTTTTGAGTTAATTTATAGCAGGCTGTGATAGTCACATTCCATGGAAAACTTAATGAGAAGTGGTGCCTAGATGTGCACATATGCATATGAACACACACACACACACACACACACACACACACACTAATCACCACAAGAGCAGAAACTGTGCCTTTCTACCTTACAATACTATCATATTAGGTATTACTGAAATGAAAAAACTTAATGCTATTAGCATCATATTTGTGGTCCCTTGGAATGATTGGGTCAAATATCCCAATAAGCATTCTGTCATGATTTGAATATAAAATGTCCCCCAAAGTTCATGTGCTTTTAACATTTGATCCCTGGCTAGTGGTGCCATTTGTGGAGGCTTTGGGAGGCGGAACTCAGCTTTGCAGAAGTGGTAACTGGGGAAAGTCCTTGGAAGGTTTTTACCCCAAACCTGAAATTCTGGGAAGTTCTCTTCCTCCTACCCTGTGATGCTGTGAGGCCATCTGACATAGGCTCTGCCTCTGCTTCTACCATGCCTGCTGCTGACACCATTGTGGACTGATCCTCTAACTGTGAGCTTCCAATAAACCTTTCCTTCTATAAGCTTGTTTCAGTTGGTTTTTCTACTACAGCAACAATAGCTGACTAATAAACATCCTTAATCCACTTAGCTAATATTTCCCACCATTTTAGATGTCCATACTTTTGGGTATGATTTAAGGTAGTTTAAAAGAAAAGCTAAGCCAGAGAGGTTTAAAAAGAGATGACACTTATTTGAGAGATGGCACTATCAAAAGAAGAGGCACTTATTTGAACTACTTAAGGACATTGAGTACTAAATGCAGAAAGGTTGAGTTTAGTTTGGAGGGAGACAAGATGATATGGTGAGAAGAATATACCCTGGTACACTCCAGTGTCAGACAGATCTAGGTTCAAATTTTGTCTTCACAACTCACAAGCAGTATAACCTGAGGGCAAGTCCCTCCTCTCTTGAGAGTCAGTTTCCTCCCCTGAAAAGTGAAAATAATAATAAAAGAATTTGATGGTGAGACTTTCCTGAGAGAATGTATATGGAATGCCTCACACAATGCCAAGCAGACAGTTGGTGCTTAGCATAATTAAGCAATTTCTTTCAATCATTATTACTACTGATTAAGCAATTTCTTTCAATCATTATTACTACTGAGAATCCACATCTCTCTGCCCCTCACAATTTTGACACTGACAAGAAACTTGACCCTCCAAATGATCAGAATAATATATCAATATCATTTATTGGAAGAAAAAAGTACTTCCCTGTCCATAAAAGTGCCATGACAATGGCAGTAAAAGATGGTTTAAAACCTGATTTCCCCATTTACTAGCTAGGTAAACTTGAACAAGTTACTTGACCTCTTTGTGCCTGTTACAACTTCTCTATGCTCCAAACCATGGGTGAGAAAGAGACTGAGGTATATGTCCACAGAACACTCAGTACAAAGCTGGTTTGCCCACTCTATGTGGGCACAGGCCTCCCGGTCCAGCCTGGAGGTTCAGGCAGGCGGCGCCGCTGCACACACAGATACTAAACACAATTCACTCAGGACCCTCAGGTGAGGGATGCGGACTCCTGCAGCCCTGGGGACCCTGGACGGGTCGGGAGAAAGGAAAAGCCTTAGGCACTTTTGCCTTCCAGGGGCAAACACCTGTGTTGGTCGTCTCAGTGGTCACGAGGAGACAGCTGTTGCTTCGTCAGTGATCAGACGGAAAGCAGGTTCTTTCCTTATTGATGATTGTAACAGGAGAGCATTCTTTCCTCACAGAAGGCCTGGAGAAGAGCAGTGGGAGAGGTGTCTCCTCATTGGTGGTCCAGGCAGGAATGGGCGAGAAGGCAAAAAAGGGTCTTGCTTAGCCGATGGTGTGGGCAAAAATTATCAACTCCTGCCATAGCTTCCTAGCTAGTCTCCTGTTCCTTGACTCACATCCATCCACCATCATCATCCCACCTTATTTAGTCATACTTCTAAAAGACATATCTGATTCTTTTTCTCCCATGCCCAAACCCTCGGAATATTTGCCCTCTCCTACAGGATTTGAATCAAAATCTTTAGCATGAACTACAATACCCTTCACACTCAACCTCCTTTGAAAGATCATCTTTACCAGTGCCAGGGCACCATGTGATGTTCTAAAAGGAATGCTCACTGCATCAGCAAAATCTTTTGATTTTCAGACTATGATATCTCTGAACCAGCTTTCCAGACTCGATTAGGAGAGGACTTTGTAAAGGAGCCCAAAAAACTCAAATAATGTTTCACTTAGTAGGGAGAAAGGTAGAAATCATCTATTAGATCATCAAATACACATTTGTGAAAATTCTCCTCAAGAGTTCCCCAGTCAGTACCTATAAATTGTCTTGAAAATGCTTACTGTAGATTAAGGAAAACATCTTTTAATACAGAAATATTTTAATTCTCTTCTTTTTCAGCTTGGGCCTTTTAAAAGCTGACCTCCAGGGAGTATATAAGATTGTTTGGTTACAGTACCTCTTCTTCCCAATGAGGATATACAGTATTCAAGATCCCTTGTGGATGTCTGACACTACAGATAGTGTCAAACCCTACATATACTGTTTTTCCTACACATACATAACTATGATCAAGTTTAATTTACAAATTAGGCACAATAAGAGGTCAAGAACAATAATTTACTGTAGATCTTAGGAACTTCATCAGGCAATTTCTTTCCTTTCCTTATTTCTTTCTCCCTTTATTGGTAAATGTCGGTAGGGTACAGAGTAATGCAGCATTAGATTCTTCCATTATGCAACTATTACATCACTTTTGGTTACACTTTTATCAACTTACAAAGTTTGTGGAAACTTTTGACTAATATGTGGTAAAACTCGTATGCTTATTTGGGTTATATTCCCTATTTTTCCCATGTACTAGTGAATTTGCATTGTTTACATCCTCCTACATTGATTCTTCTCCCATTTTCTTTACTTATTAAGTCAAGAACTTTCACTTTTTTTCACTTAAAGGAAACACTTTGCAACTTTTCATTGGCATGTCTGAATTGTATCAATACTCTTTGGGGTACTTAGAACTGTTATGAATTTATATAAGGATTACTTGAACACAAACACTATGATCCTACAACAGTCAATCTGATCACCAAGAAGGCTACTAAGATAGCTAACAAGTAGGTGGATACACTGAACAAAGGGATGATTCACAACCTGAGTAGGACAGAGTGAGCTGGTGTAAGATTTTATCATACTTCTCAGATTGGTACACAATTTAAAGGTATGAATTGTTTGTTTTCTGGAGTTTTTCATTTAGTATTTCCAGGCTATAGTTGATCATGTATAACTCAAACTACAAAAAACAAAACTTCACATAAGGGGGTACTAAGACTTGACTCGATGGCACCTAACAACAACAACAACACTATATCTTATATGGAAAAGTTGTATTTTCCTTATTAAGGTAATCAAAACAGAAAATCCTCACAGAAAATGTACTAAATGCACATCTAGTTGATAAGGCAAAAGATGACTAACCTGCTTGCTTCCTCTTTGTTAGCAATGATAATTTGGATCAAAAAAGAAAAAACATTGCTTACATCATATCAAGTAGGACTTAGCATGGAAACTGAATAGCCCATTCCGGGAATTAACAGTGACATTTAATTTATAAAAATGTTTCATTAAAACTAATTATATGTATTCTTTAATAGAAATTTCACTGGGTAAGAGGAATCACTGCAAATTATTCTAAGTTATAAACTCCCTAAAAGCTTCTAAATTCATTTCCAGAATATTAACTAATCTTGAATATTACAAATCTTGAATGAATCATATTTAGCATGGTAGTAAGACCACAGACACCCCTGTAAAACAAAGAATTTTTCCTTCAGCAACTCAGCTTTGGTGGCATGGAGTGCTACATAAATAAGAAAGACCTCTCACTTCACCTGAAGAATATATCAAGAAATTTTAGCACCAACTTCAGAAGTGACATTTTGCTCCTTCTCCATGTGGCACAGAACCATTTCACACCTGCTGGAGAGAATGATGTGGCTGTAAATAACATTTTTCAAAGAAAAATTAGAAATCAACTTCAAAACAACTATAAATAGCACATATCTACCACAATTATTGTACCACCAACTGACTCACAGGTCTGGAGCACATAAAGATATCAAACATAAAGTTGAAAGGGAAAAAAGGCAGCAAAGGCTGTTAGTATGTTGCTAATGGAGTCTTTCTCTTTAGATCCTATTTGTATAACTAAGCCTGGTGGGAAATTCCACTTTTATAAGCTAATGGTCTTTTTTTTTTAATTAGTGCATTTTAACTATGCAAAAATGAGTTTTATTGTGAGAGTTCTTTTTTTTTTTTTTTTTTTTTTTAGACAAGGTCTCACTATGTAGCCCAGGCTAACCGCAAACTCATCAACTTCTTGCCCCAGGTTTCTGAATGCTAAGATTACAAGTGTGTACCACCATACCCAGTTTTCCATTTTTCATTCTGAAGATTTTTTTAGACAGAAAAAGTAAAGTAAGCACTTTGCTAAATATCCAGGTCTATGTACAGATTTCATTCATTTATTCATTTTATGTTCCAGGAAGGTAAGAATTTTAGCTAAATTGTTGACTGTTTTATTGCTAGCTCATAGAGAATGGCCCAGCACCAGATGGGAGCTCCCTAACTGTTCATTGACTAATTTATTCATCAAGTGTGCAATGAATGCCTACTACGTACCAGGCCATGGGACAGGTCTGTAAAGGGTAGCTTGTTGTCTCTAAAGAATATTTCTCCCAGCTCCAAATTCATATACCTGAATGCTTCCTTGAAATGTCTAACAGGCTTCTCAAACTTGACATGGACCAAGATGAAACTTTTTTTGTTTTTTGATGCAACTGTCTATCCACTCCTTTCTCATACCCTTGCTAGGAGGAAAAGGACTATTGTGGGACTCTGATCACTTGATACAAATAAATTCCAACCTATTTAAGAACTAATAAGATTTTCTATTATATATACTCAGACATACTCCTAACAGATACACCATTCAAAGAATGGATAGAAAAAGAGATGATATGAAGGAAACAAACCAACAAAACAGTGTCATCATATAGAAAAATATTACCAAGTAAATGATAGAGAAGACTTAGATGGGGAGGGAGGGGGGAAGCATACAAGAGCTTAAGGGGGAACCTATATGATTAATGTACATCAAAATGTATATATGTAAATGCCACAATGAAAAGCATGTCAGAATGAATCACATTAAGGTGTACATTAAAAATGTCCAATAAAAAAAAAAAACAGTGTCATCAAAGGTAACAGGAGAAGCAGAGAAGCAGATTAGATGAGAAGGTCAACTTTGAGACCAAGGGAGCACCATCACGTGGTCTAATAGGATGAGAATAAAACACAATAAAAAGAGCCAATTTTACTTGGTGATTTGATGGGCAGTTCCAAAAAGAGTGAAAAGAAGAAAACTAGATTAACATACATTGATTATTCTATTTAAAGAGATATAGCTATACTTTATTGACTATGAAATCTGTACATCCTCATGAAACTTTTTGCTTAACATTATCTGAGTGGCCAAACAATAATTTATTAACATATTTCAAGCATCCCCCAAAGATGACCAGTAGAACCTGAGTTAACCTCTGGAAGTAGTTGGAAAAATTAATTAGTATCATTTGCTCTCAGCAGGATTCCCCTAACCACAAAAAGCTAACATATTTTTAACAATGATGAAAATTTTCTATAAAGAAAAGGAGAAAAGGAGGAGGAAGAAGGGAGGGAGGGAAAAAGACTAGAGGAGGAAACATAATGTCCTTAATATTAAAAACAGATATATAAGGAGCAGTGGACATACACAGAAGAGAGTCAGGGAAGACTTGTTAGCAAAAGCGGCTTATCAGCTAAGACCTAAAGACAGCAGAATTATCCAGGAGAGAATGAGAGGGAGTGCTCCTGGGCTACATCATGAAGGACCACAGGAAATACACTAACCATGTCTTAATCATTTTAAACAGCTTTCTGGAGAGTCCCTTCCCAGAGTGGTTCATCATTAACAGGTAACCACTATTTTGAGCTGTGCCAATTCAATTTGACTGGTCATTTGAAACAATGGCTATCATCCAACATTCACTAATGAGATTGCCAGTGACTATCTTGTTCCAGATAATACCAAAACCCTAGTTCCCAGGGCAAGGCCCATGGCTATTATACCATTCAATATCATTTACCAAGATCTACAAAAGAACACAGAAAAGAGAAAATTCTGAAATCCTAATCATTTATTTGGGTATGGACATTTAGCTCTGTACATTTCACCAACTCAGACCACAATGGGGTTTTATGGCTCCCCACCCCTCACATATTCACTATATATTACTTAAACTGAGGGAAGTATCCAAAATGTCTTAATTTAAAAGTCTTTGTGCCTAATATAGAACTGAAAAGCCATGATGGTAGGAAAAAGGTCCTTTTTCTGCCTTAACTTTAATGTTCCTGTTCAAAAACTCTTAGAGATTAGTGCAATGTGAAAGCAACCTTTTGTACTTTCAGTTCTCAGCCAGTTACTCCCTGATAATAGCTCAAGGAGGTGGAGTGGGGAAGAATTTGATCAAGATAAAAAAAAATCGCCCTGTAACTTAATATAGAAAACTTGAAAAGGGCCTTGCTGAGATTACCATTGCTAACGTAGGCCTAGCAGCCTGCACCCCCATCTACATCCTTGTGACTGTTAAATAAACATAAGGGATGAAATCAATTGTTTAGGCTTAAACTGCAGAGAGAAGATTTAAGCATTTGAATGTGAATGACAGTGTCTCAAAAGATATATCCAGTTACTAACGTTTTTATGAACCTTGCATAGAGTTTCATCTCAAATATTGTTAAATGACTTAACTGGTGAATGAGAACCAATGGATAAAAGGAAAGGAAAGAAGGAAATTCAAGTATAAGAATAGCAATGTACAAATATCCTTTGAGTACTAGACATGAAATATAATTTAAATCAAATTGGTATCTAAATAGCTGATGGGAGATGCCTAATTAAAATGAGCATCTTTTAATGTATGCAGCTGTAGCACTGTGGTGTCTGATCCTGTCAGATCTTGGAAGCTAAGCAGGGTCGGGCTTGGTTAGTACTTGGATTGGAGACCACCTGGGAACACCAGATACTGTAGGTTTTGGAGAAGGAGCTGGCAACCCCCTCCCAAAAATCAATCCACCATTGAAAACCCTATGAATAGCAGAGAAGCACTGACAATATTGTTTCACCTGTTGTAAATAGGGTCACTATGAGTCGGAGACCAACTCAAGGGCACCTAACAACAATAACAACAACAATAACAACAACAATATTTCAATGAAATCATCAAGAAAGTATGCCTGCGTCCACACCACTGTAGCATCCAATCCCATCAGATCTTGGAAGCTAAGCAGAGAGACCACCTGGGAACACCAGGTGCTGTAGGCATGGGAGAAGGACCTGGCAACCCACTCCCCAAAAAACAATCAACCATTGAAAAACCTATGAATAGCAGAGAAGCACAATAGTGTTTGGTCTGTTATACATAGAGTCACTATGAGTGGGACACCAACTCCACAGCACCTAACAACAATAATCAAGAAAACAAGTGAGTAGGAACCAGGTCATAACACGATTCTCTTCCTTCCTTATTCTCGTGTTTTTACCCTCTACTCATTTCTCTTCTCTGTTCAAACCCCAGATTTCCCTGATCTTTAGCCCCCAAATATTTTTCAAAGTTACTAGCAAGATAAAGACCCTTCATTATCTTCTTGTGAGGGAGTCTCACACCTTAAGTCAGCCAAGTCTGTTCAACTATCTATTGACAGCTTAGTTTCGGCCCCTGCCCAGGCTGCCTGGAGTCTTGGGGGATTGGAGAAAATAAACAGTAGATACAGAGATGCCATTGGGATATAGAGATACATACAAGGAGCTCTGGAGACACATGGTCTAGCATTAACACTTAGAATCCATTTGAAATTTAAAGGAAGTTGGTAATGTTCAATAAAACAGTTCAAGAGAACAACTGGACGGAAGTAGAGAAATGCTAGTAAAAGAAAGTGAAGTTGAAGATGGAATATGTAGGTGACTCCCTTAGATAATATTTTTGAGACAAAAATAATTAAGATTGAACTTTGAAAAAGATTGTTCAGAGGCAGCATTAGAGGACTTTGTGCATATACTCAGTTCACTGGTTTACAAAATTGTGGATGCATACAAGTCAAATCAAGTTCCAGTTTTCTGTGTGAGATGCCTAGTGACAAAAGCACATTCTATGGCTCATAGATGCCCTTTCGTTAACTGGAAAAATCCACTGAAAGTGATACTGTCATACCACCGTACATGCACTTCAACAGTCTGGGACTATCTCACAGGATCAGTTTGCTGAAGGTGATAACTGGCCATTTCTTCATAAAGCCATGTGTGTATTTTGCTATTGACTTGGTTACAAAGGAAGCTTAGGCTCTCCTCCATTATGCATTGTCCTTAATAATCTACTTCTTAGCCAGGCATGGTGGTGCATGCCTTTAATTCCAGTGACTCAGGAGACCAAGGCAGCAGCATCACAAGTTCAAGGCCAGAAGCAGCCTGGATAACTTAGTGAAAACCTGGCTCAAAAATACAAAGTAAAAAAAATGGGCTGGGTATATGACTCAGTGGTTGAGCACTTACAAAAAGCATGCTTGAGGCCCTTCAACTCCTCAATAGCGTAATAATAATAATAAAAATACACTTCTTAGATGTTTGTAATTTTTTATTAATTTGGCCAACATTTACAAAGCATCTGCTATATTCCAAGCACAGAGCTGGGGCCTTTGACAGCAAGCTTTGACCTTGCTGTCCAGGAACTAGCACTCCAGTAGTGGAGACAACATCTAAAATCAGTAATTTTGCTTCACTGTGATAGGGGGTATAATAGAAGGAGGAGAAGAGTACAATGGGCTGAAAAGAAACAAAGAATAATAATCATTCTGGCAAATGCTAGGTACCTAAAAAGAAGCCTGCTATACTGTGTTAACAGAAAAGCAATTGAGGTTTGCTTATCATTTTTAATTGCTTTCTTGAAAAAAATATTTTAGATCCATTTAATTTTCTACCCGCAAATTTACTTTGTATTGATTCCTCCACTGATCATAAGACCTGAAAATCAAAAAACAAAGAGTAAAACAAACTTCACCATCCCTAGGAAGTCCAGTTAACCACAATATGAAGTGTAGGCCAAACCCAGCTTGACTCAGAGGGATCAAGCTCACCCAAAATACCCAAGAAGCCCAGAGGAATTCCCCTTTAATCAGACAAACAAGAGTAGACCAAGTCAATCCCTAAAGCACATAGCTGGAGTCTATAGTCCCAAGACTCCTCAAATGTACATTTTACTGAATTCCCCAGGCCATAGTTATCTACGGTACCCCATCTTCTTCTCAACTGCCCTCCAGCCATGGCATCAGCATTCCCAAATATGCTCTAAATGCCATATCACATAACTTTTATAACAGTACCTTGGACATGACAAGAGCTCACTTACCATTCATACAATGAATGAGATTTCCTACTTCTAGTCATTTTATCAGGCTTTTCTCTGTGTGCCAAATGCTATGTCATTGTCTCCCTTTCCCTCCTCTACCCCTAAAAATCCCCCACCATCATATCTATGTGTTAAATAATCTTGAAGGGAAATGATGCAGTAGAAGAATAAGGGTTTTGTAAATAGGCATCTTTAATTCATACTTTGGCAATATTACCTTACCAAGTCATTTAATGTCTAAGTCTTAATTTCACCATCCATAAAATAAGAATAATGCCCTTTAGTATATAGTGTTACTGTAAAGGAAACTGAGGTATGTCAAAAGTTCTTGGCATGCTTTCATGTCAGAGACCTAGTCAGCTGGCAGTAAATGCTAATTTCTTTCCTTTCCTTTCCTTAGGGCCCACCTTAAATCCCTGCTCTTTAGAGAAATCTCTCAGCTTGTCCACTCAGGACTCTACTTTGACATCACAGCATTTCCCCAGGTTCTGAATGCTCTAAAGGAAGAAAACCTGCAGCCAAGAAACTTTAGACATTACAGAGAAAATAGGATTAGAAAACTAAGGGAATTAGAAAGCTTACACTGGTCTAATTCAGTAAAATAAAATCATAACCCAAATTATTAAGTAAAAATGATATCAATGATGATTGAGCCTCTTAAATTGGCAATTATGCCCACCAGTAGTATTATTTCTCACTTATCACTCCCTGCTCATTAGGAAACTTAGAAAGAGTTCCTGGACCTGTAATTTATAAAGCTGCCCACAAATTCACTTGTTTTTGAGGCAAATAATCCACATCCTGCCAAAAGGTATGTTTTATCCACATCTAAGTATCCGATGCCTACCTGATTTTATGGCCCTCACTCTTAATACCACATCTCAAGTTCCAACATGGTCTCTGAAACAAGGAAGCATGTAGGAGATTGAGAAGAAGAAATCTTTAAATGGCATCTAGTAAACCACTGGGTGTTGCTAAACAGATAATTTTTTAATCCCACTTTGCAGTACTGCAGATGATGTGGCTTTCCTGGGGCTACAATAACCTCAGACCTAAAGGCTGCAGTCCCACAGTTGAAATCTGACCTTTTTTCAACTTCTTTATCAACTTTCCCAGGCTTCATAGACAAAAACTGTAGTCCTATTCTGCTTTCCCCTTTAGTCTCAAATCTCTTTATGGCATTTGATACTTGACTCCTACACATTCAATTCTTGTGCTCTCAGCTACTTCTAAAAAAGAAAAAAAACCTCACATTTATGTACCAAGCCCTGTTCCATTCTAAACTCTTCATGTGTACTGGCTCATTTAATGCTCACAACAAAATTAGTGGGTTCTGCTATGATAATCTTCATTTTACAGGTGAGGAAACAAAAGCTCAAAAAGGTTATAAGAAGTAGTTGTTGCTAGGTGCTGTCAAGTCAATGTCCAATTCATAGTGACCCTATGCACACCAGGCAAAACAGTATTATCAGTGCTTCTCTGCTATTCACAGGGTATTCAATGGTTGATTGTTTTTTGGGAGTGGGTTGCTGGGTCCTTCTTCCAAGCCTACAGTACCTAGTGTTCTCAGGCAGTCTCCCATTCAAGGACTAACCAGGCCCACCCCTGCTTAGGCTTCTGAGATCTGACAGGATTGGACACCACAGTGGTACGGCTGTAGGTTATAAGAGGTAAAGTCAGGATTCAAACTTGGACAGAGTGTTTCCAGCAGCCTAAACTTCCTAAATTTCCTAGATTCCTGTTCAAACTGAAACCTCACGTCATACATAGCATTTATTTTTGGTTTTGGAAAAGCCTTGTTTCCGGTTTTGTAAAACTCCATGCTCCATGCCTCTATTTTTTTTTTTTTTTTTATTCTTTACACAGTTTGGTGTTGAATAAATGTTGCTGATCAGAACCCCACAAGTGTCATCCTAATCTGACAGATTCAGAGAAAAATGTCTCCATATACCCCAAAGTCTCCACCTAAAAGGTGTGATACAGAGAATAAAAACAGTTATTCTGGATCAGAAAATAAACAACTCTGTGCAATGTCCTGCTTCCTGACAGGAAACAACAAAGACTGTTTTGTAAAAGACATCTACATCTGCATACCGCCATTTTTACTGCCTTTTAACAAGCTTCTATGGATATCTCATTCACTAATATTTCATACTCTTGCAGACCAGTTAATACTCTTAAGGAAGAAATTTCTATAAATTTTCTGTACTTTCTCTAGTAAACATGAAAACTTTCAGTGACAAGGTATATCCTCTACTTCTGACTTGATTCCATGGCTCACTGAATAAGCCCCATTGTCCTTATTCAAAGGGCTGGGATTTAGCTCAGCTGGTAGAGCGCTGCTCTGCAGTCTCTGAGGTCCCAAGTTCGATTTCCAGCATCCCAAAAATGGGAGAAGGACATGTCAATCCACTCCTGAGGCACTCCTAAAGCAATCAATCAGCCATTGAAAACCTTATAAGCACCGCTGTGAGTCCACACAACTCAATGGCACCCAACAACAACAACAACCACCTTATTCAAACATTCAGCAAATATTTATTGGTCTCTGAAAGACCACAGTGAGTGGGACAGACAATGTCTCCTTCTTCATAGTGCTTAAATGTCAGTGTGAGACACAGACAATAAACAAACAAGCACTTCACTACCTTGAACAAAACCAGACAGGACAATATGTGTGTGAGAGAGTAAATTGGGTAGAGGGGAAATTAGTTTAGATTAGATCTTTAAGGAAGGCCTCTCCCAGGAGTTGACATTTAGTTGAGACATAAATCCTGAGAAGCAAGCATGCCCATCCCAGACAGAGGAAATAGGAAACATAAAGCCTTCAGATGGAAACAAGACCAAGCCCTTGGAGAGCTCTCCATGTGTATGCTATTTCATGACTTTATAAGCTTTATGCACAAATCCTGTCGACCTTAATCTTTATGGACTAAAGGAAGCAAATCACAGCTAGAAGATGAGTTTCTGACCCTCTTATCACTGTAGTTGCCAGTTCTCAGAACTACGACGTGTTGGTTCTTTCTGGAGCACTCCTACAGAGTGAGTGGCAGTGACCCAGTAATATCTGTTGATGATTAACACCAACAGACTATGGAAAACAGATTTTGCAAGTCAGTCATCCATAAAACTCTTACTAAGTAAGGCTGCAGGAGATTTAGCACAGTTGTTGAGGAGTTGGGCCATTCATTCCCACATAACTACAACCTTGCCCAGTCCTTCACCCCATCTTATCCTGTCTCCAGGGACCTGACAACTGTGTTGAATAATAACCACTCTTAATCTGCTGAAGCCATTAGTCAATGACTAAGGATTGTATTTTACATTGCTTTTTGTTGAAATACTCCTCAGACGCTTAGGCGTATCTCTGGTGCCAGACAACTCATTAGTAAAAGTTCTAAAACTTAACCTGATAAAGAGATAATTTAAGTAAAAGCTCAATTTAGCTATACATTCCTGATGAGCCTACACCATATGCTTAAAAGGCATCATAAAGTTACAAACACACCATATTCCATATAAGTGATGACTGTAACCTCACATTGAGCATGGATATATTTTCTTTTACAATCAATCCATTCATTAGTTACAGAGATTAATTCACTGGGCCTGAAATGCATCATGGTTTTAGACTATTTTCCCTTAACATGGTCTAAATCTCCACATTCCCAAGGTTTTGGGAGCTGCTCCCTCATTGATATCACCCTCACTAACATGAGCATATGATATTCTCTCTCACTCACATCTTCAATCATTGGTCCTCATGACTCTAAAGGATAACAAGATCTCTTCTACATATATATTTGCAAAAAAACAGCACAGCCTCTTACAGAAGAATTTTTTTTATTACTCTGGAAGTCTAAACATCCCTAAATTGATCTTATCTACTTCTGTCCTATATCTTAATCTAGTGTTCAATCCTAGAGGCATTATACGGTGATGATGATGTAACTAAGGGTACCAAACATAGTTTAAGGACCCAAATTTCAGACCTAGATTTACTTATTCAATCACCAAACACATTATATATCAATTATGCACCACACCTTGCACCATCAATAGATTTTTTTTTCACTTTCACCAAATAACTAAACTACTACCTTATGCCTCAGTTTTCTTATCTGTATATATCTTTATAAAGAGGTCATTGTACTAGATTATATCTTAAGTATTTTGCAATTCTAAATATGTTTGCTTCTAAGTCCAATACTGACCTCTTTGTAGGTTGTTAATGATGTTTGTTTCCAAGTAAACTGAGTTTGCCACATAGAAATTTCCCATTAAAATAAGGTCAGTACTAGTTGTACCTCCTAAAGCATTACTATAGTTACATTGATTAAAAGAAAAAAAGATTTAACAATCACTATTTCTGTAGTTTAAGGGACTATTTGCAAGATTGATCAATAAAGAAATTATTGTCACTGTTAGGTGCCATCAATTTGGATCTGATTCATAGTGACCCTCATAGGGTTTTTATTGGCTGATTGATTCAGGATGGCTTTGAAAGTGGATTGCCATGTCTTTCTCCCATTTTTGTGGTGTTAGGGATCCAACCTGGATCCTCAGAGAGTGTAGAGCAGCACTCTACAAACTGAGCTAAACCCCAGCTCCAAAGAAATTATATGTGTGTGTGTGTGTATACATATATTATATTTATATATATATATATATATGTATATATATTGTGGGGCTGGGATTTAGCTCAGTTGGTAGAGCACCACTTTGCAGTCTCTGAGGTACCAAGTTTGATTCCCAGCACTGAAAAAAATGGGAGAAGGATGTGGCAACCCACTCCCAAGGCAATCCCGAAACAATCTGCCATTGAAAACCCTATGAGGGTCGCTATGAGTTGGACCCGACTTGACAGCACCTAACAACAACAATATATATTATATACATATATATAATATATGTATATGGTATAGAACCAGTTTCCTTAAGAAGAAAAAGCTGGTAAACAAACACTAAAGCTATAAAGCCATGCCACCATGGCTTCCCTTTCCATCTGATTCAAAAACCAAGCAGAGTCAGGCCTGATTAGTCCTCAGATGGGAGACCACCTGAGAACACTGAGTGCTGTGGGCTTGGGAGAAGGACCTAATAGCCCACTCTCAAAACAATCAACCATCAAAAACCCTATGAATAACAGAGAAGCACTGGCATAGTCATGAGCATGGCACAGTGTCGGGTAGTGTTTTCTTCTGTTGTACATAGGGTCGCTATGAATCGGACCCAGCTCAATAGCACCTAACAGCAACAACAACAAGAATCATAAAACTGGATTTATAGATAAATTACAATACTAGTTTTCAGCATTCATTTTTCCACCTCTTGACCTGGGCACACCCTTACAACTTGCATTGACCAATGAGCTTCCTCTCTTTCCATCATGCTCCTCTCCATAACCATCAGTACATGCTGTGGTTAGCCTGAAGGGTGAATGCAAGAGACTCTGGAAGAAAGCTGAGCCTTTCTAGCTGGGGCCACTAATTTCTGTGAGCTAAAAAGAATGAGCTGGGAATCTAGGGAGGATAAAGATGCTAGAATTTGCAGGGCAAAATATCAGAGAAGAGGGATCTCTGGAGAGGTGCACAGTGTCCCTGTGAAGTCTTCATGTAAATAATCACCCACACTCTGAGAAACCACCACTCAAAAGGACTAGTAAGAACAATTCCCAGAGTTCACAGAGCCAGTAACAGTTCCTGTTCCCACTAGCTAGGGTGGAAACTTAGACAACAAACTATTCTACTAGGAAAATGTAAAGGCAAGACTGAAAGGAACAAACTATTTCCTATTTGTTTTACATCTCAGAACAAATCTCAAAATCATTATAGAAATACAGAAATATCAAGTTCCCAATAAGGCAAAATTCACCATTTCTGCCTCCAGTCAAACCTAAGGCTGTCATACCAAAATACCACAATGGAGTGATGTTGTAAGGTGCTGTTGAGTCGGGTCTGACTCATAGTAACCCTGCGTACAATAGAATGAAACACTCCCCAATTCTGGGCCAGGCACATAATCTTAGTTATGTTTAAGTCTGTTGTTGCAGACACTGTGTCAATCCATCTAGTTGAGGGTTTCACTTTTTTTCATTGACCTGCCCCTCTCCCAAACATGATGTCCTTCTCCAGAGACTGGTCCCTCCTGACTAAATGTCCAAAACACATCAGATGCAGTCTAGCCATCCTAGCTCCAAAGGAGCACTCTGGTTGCACTTCTTCTAGATCTGTTGATTCTTTTGGCAATCCATGGTATATTCAATAGATGTCTCTAGCACCATAATTCAAAAGCATCAATTCGTTTCCTTTCTCCCCTATTCAATGTCCAGCATTCATAACCATATGATGCAACTGAAAATACCATGGCACGAGTGTGGCACACCTTTGTCTTCAATATGACATCTTTACATTTCAGTACTTTAAAGATATCTTTTGCCACAGACTTTCCCAATGCAATGCATCTTTTGATTTCTTCACTGCTGCTTCCACGGGTGTTGACTGTAGAACCAAGTACAGCAAAATCTTGGACAACCTCAATCTTTTCTCCATTTATCATGAAGTTGCATGGGGACTCAGTTGTAAGGAATTTTGTTTGTTGGTGTTGAGTTCCAGTCCACACTGAAGGCTATGTTCTTTGATCTTCATTAGTAAATGTTTCAAATCCTCTTCACTTCAGCAAGCAGAATTATGTCACCTGCATAACTCAGGCTGTTAATGAGTCTTCCTCCAATCCTCATGCCACATTCTTCTCCGTAAAGTCCAGCTTCTCAGATTATTTGCTCAGCATAGAAATTGAAGAGATATGGTGAAAGTATACAGCCCTGACTCACACCTTTCAACTTTAAACCAAGCAGTGTCTCCTTGTTCTGTTGGAACAACTGCCTCCTGGTCCATATACAGATTCCTTATGAGTACAATTAGGTGATATAAACAATAGAAATGTATTGTCTCACAGTTATGGAAGACTAGAAGTTCAGGGCCAAGGTGTTAGCAGAATTGGTTACTTCCAACGAACAGAGGAAAGTGAGAGATCTGCTCCAAGCCTCTTTCCGTGGCTTGTACGTGGCTATCTTCCTCCTGTGTCTCCTCAAATGGAGGACTTTCTAAATTTCTCTTATATGTTAGCTTGTTTGTGAGACAGAGTCTCACTATATAGCTCAGACTGGCCTTGAACTCACGCTCTTCCCACTTCAGCCTCCCAAGTTCTGGGATTTAAACTTCCCCCTTTTATAGGGATACTGTCATATAGATTGGGCCCACTTGAATAACTTTATTTTAACTTAATTGGTCTACAAAAATCTTACGATCAGATAAGGTCATATTCAAAGGCACTGTAAAGGGACACAATTCAACCCATAACATCAGGAATGAAAATAAACAATAAAATATGGCCCATTTTGAGGAAAATAAATCCATTGCAACCCTGAAATGATATGGCTCACAGAATTAGTAGACAAACACGTTAGAATAAAAATTAAACTATATTCTACTTGCTTAAGAAGTCAGAGGAAAGTGATATGATTAATGTTAAGTAGGAACTTGGAAGACATAAAAAGATACAAAGGAAACTTAGAAATATAAAAATATCATGTTTGAGATGGAAAATATCCTGGAAAGGACTAATAGCATATTAGGTACTGCAGAAGGCATGATCAATGAACTTGAAAACATAACAGTAGAAACTATCCCAAATGAAATTCAGAGGAAAAAATGCTGGGGAAATAAACAGAGTATTAGTGACCTGTGGGACAACCACAAGCAACCTAATATCTGTGCAAATAGAGTCTCAAAGCAGGGTTGAGAGGCCAAAAAAATTGTTGGAAGGAATAATGTTTGAAACTTTCCAAATTTTTATAACTAAAACTATTCAGCCAAGAAGTTCAACAAATTCCAAATACAAGAAACATGAATAAAAATATACCAAGTCACATCATTATTAAATTACTTAAAATCAATGATAAATAGAGGCTGGTATTTAGCTCAGTTGGTAGAGTGCTGCTCTACACTTTATGAGGACCTGGGTTGGAACCCCACCGTGGCAAAAATGGGAGAAGGATGTGGCAGTCCACTTCTGAAGCAATCCCAAAACAATCAGCCATTGAAAACCCTGTGAGGGTCACTATGAGTTGGACCTGTCTTGTTGGCACCTAACAACAACGATAAAGATATAATTGAAGGAATCCCTTGAATAAAGACCCTTTAAATACAGAAGGAAAAGATAAGAATGACATCAGACTTCTTGTCATAAGTAAGGAAACCCAGAGACAGTAGAGCACCATCTTTAAAGCACTAAAATTAAAAAAAGAAAAGAATCTAACAATCTACAACACTGCACTCAGTAAATACAGCTTTTAAATATAAAGGTAAAATAAAGACTTTTTTTATACTTACAAAAGCTGAAATAATTTATCAATAGTAAAACTGCCCTTCAAGAAATATAAAGGGAAATTCTTTAGGTAGAAGAAAAGGCCAAATGGAAACCTAGATCTATCAAAGGAATAAGCCGCACCAAAAATGGTAACTATGTGGTCTCTGGGAGAGACCTCACCATCACTTCCTCCCTGCCTCCCACTGAGCCCCAACCACACTTAGAAACACAACTGCAAGTAGGCTTACTTCCATATGTACAAGTTATATACATATCATAGATAGTAAATTATATTTGTCAATCATTTAACACAAACTCATTTCTGCTGTACTATGTGTCAGACACGCCTGCAGCCTTGGACACTGTGGTGTCCAATCCCGTCAGATCTCAGAAGCTAAGCAGAGTGGGACCTGGTTAGTACTTGGATGGGAGACTGCATGGGAATACCAGGTGCCATAGGTTTGGTAGAAGGATCTGGCAACCCACTCCCAAAAAACAATCAGCCATTGAAAACCCTACAAATAGCAGAGAGCACTGACAATATTGTTTCGCCTGCTATATGGAGGGTGGCTGAGTTGGACACCGACTCGATGGCACCTAACAACAGCAACAATATGTGGCAGACACTGGTTAAAAACAAATGACCAAAACAGACAAATCTCCTTGCCAAGCCCCACTGAGCTCATATTATAGCATTTGATCCTTGTATTTGCAGATAGGAGGACACAGTGCTATAGCTACACTGCAGATGTTTGTATGTTCTAATAATTTCCTCCCAACTACAAAGACTATGATTTGGCTGTTTCAATTATCATTATGATTCAGTATAATCCATTTAACAAAAGGCCTGAGTTAGTTGCATAGGCCTAGACCATAATGCACTCCAAATGTGGCAAATTTACTGTTTTCTGTTTTGTTTTGTTTTGTTTTGTTTTTAACCTCAAATTTTTGTGAGGCTCCTGGAATTGAGGTAGGAAGAAAGTAGAGAGAGGTTAAAGAAGCCATTAAGATTCTGGGTTTTTGTTTTTTGTTTTGTTTTCTAATTCATGCTTTTATGTGCAAGGCCCTGAGTTCAATCCTCACCAGACACACACACACACACACACACACACACACACACACACACACACACACACGATAGCGATATATGCATACACATCATCCTTGCATTTGATAAAAAGATGTGAAGATACTTACCATAGACCTGCACAATAATACAATAAAAATGGAAATGGAAAAGCAAAACCATGAGTATCTGAGGAAAGCAAATATTCTAGCCTTAAATGCTAAGCTAGGTACTATCGCTCATAATAAACATGGCCTGGAGCCTTCCTTGTAGCCATAGCAGAAAGGGAAGTGCAATTTGCAAGAAATTGTACTTTGTACTGGAGAGAAAAATTATTAATTCACAAACACTCACCGCCTTCCCCATTTCCTTCTCCCAGATGTCTTTAAATACTACTTTTCTCAGCCACACTTTTGATAGACACTGCAGTGGAAGTGGAGGGGTCAGGAATACTCACTATAAGGAAGCTCAGGTACTTTATATCAATAGCTGAAGGAACAATCCATACTTTCCTACTGACAACTATGGTGTTATAAAAGCTATCCTCACCAGGAACTAAGTTACAACTTTAAGTACATGTGTAAACTATTACCCACCATTTCACATGGGATAAATTCTTACCTTTGCTAATGAGCAGATAAGTCTTCTGCAAAGCTACTGTAAATAATTGAGAGTCAAAACAGTGAAATGCTGAAAGCATCATCTAAAAATTAGCAACAACTACTTTTATGTCAAGTTTTAATTTTTGAAGAAAGAAGAAAAGTTTTAGTCTAATGTAATGTCTTGGAATAGCTGTAAGCAGCAGATGATGGAGATGGCAAAACCCAAGTAATTAAACTTCCTTCACATTTAAAAATTTATTCAACTTCAACAACAAAAGATATCAGTGACACTTATACTTATCCAAAATGGTATTGATTCATTTTCACTTTCAAACCCCTGGAAATGGCCTATGTCCAAATGGACTGTCATTAGTTTCTATAATATATATGATTAGGCAAAGAAACAAAAAGAAGGCAAAAGGCAGAAATATCGTAACCCTGAAAGAGAATGTTTTATAGCCTACTTGTTTCTTTTACAGTCTCAATATGTAGAAAGAAAAGTGACTGTGGAAACATTAGTCTATGTCTTTTGGCTCTTATACACTATTATCAAATCTACAGAATTCAAGAATTGATGCTTTTGAATTATGGTGCTGGAGAAGTCTATTGAATATACCATGGACTGCCAAAAGAATCAACAGATTCATTCTAGAAGAAGTGTAACCAGAGTATTCTTTGGGAGCAAGGATGGGTAGACTGTGTTTTATGTATTTTGGACATGTCAGGAGGGACCAATCCTGGAAAAGGACATCATGTTTGGGAGAGGGGCAGGTCAATGAAAAAAGGAAAACCCTCAACTACATGGATTGATATGTAGTTTGCCAATGGGTTTGAACATAAATATCGTATGCCTGGCACAGAAACAGGAAGTTGTATGTAGGGTCACTATGAGTCAAATCTGACTCAAGGTCACCTAACAACAGTTTTCAAAATAATATTATAATGCTTTGTGATTTCCTTCTGTTTCATTAAGAGCCCTAACCCATCATCAGGATTTCATTTTGCTTCTTCTGAGTTCTCTTGATAGTTCCTTTGACAAATAGGTAAAGAAGACACTGGAGAAAGAAAGTCCTCATTGGTCATTAATTCATTGAACTAACATGTATTGACCCTATTATGGGCCAAACAGGATTCTTGTCAATAATTCTAGTTGAATAGACTAAAATCCTTGCCTTTGTGGAGTTTACATCTTAATAGAGGAAGAAGGACATTAAAATGTGTGCAGCGTTGTGACAGTGATAGAAAAAACAAATCGGGGAAGAGGAATAGGGAGGTGGTAGCAATTTTAAAGAGAATGAAAGGTCTCAATGAGAGGGTGACATTTGAGCAGAGATCCAAAAGATATGTAGAAGTAAGGCACACAAATAAGTGTAGAAAGAGCGTTCCAGACAGGAGGAGCGGCCTGCCAAGATGAAGGAACAGCCAGAAGGTCAGTCCAGCTGGAATTGAGTCATGTATGGATGAGTAAAATGAGCTGAGCCAGTAAAGTAAGGGACAGAGGACAGGATAGATTGTGCAGGGCCCTGTAGGTCATTGTTCTGATATTGACTTTTACTCTGAGACAGACAGGAAGTCAGGGATGGAAGTTGAACTAAGGAGAAGCATGGAACAACACGTATTTTAAATTATCATATGGCTGTTGTGTTGAACACAGAGTACAGAGGATCAACGGGCGAGATGACGGACTGTAGGAAGTTATTGCAGTTGTCCAGGCAAGGGATGATGAAAGGCAGGTCAAGAGCTGTCAGCAGCCATGGGAAAAATCCCTGAAGATGGCTTCCCACCCAGTTGATATCATGGCATGGAGAGGTGCCATGGCCTGAGGGCCACATTTCCTTGGAAAGTCGTTTTTCTTAGAAAACATTCATTCATTGTTTAATAAAAGTAGTAGAAATTTTGAAAGCCAAAATGTCAACATTTACATGATCGTGTTAAAGGATTATTTCTATTCTATAGAGACAAGAACCACAGCAACACCTCTATGATTACAGGCTGAGTTTTATTCCTTGGAATTTATACTTAGATGACGAAATTTTTCATTTGTTTCTATCCTTTTTGTGGAAACCCTTCCTTATACATAATCAGCCTACTTCCCTGTCTTCATAAATGCTATACAGTAAACAAAATTAAATTAACTTCGTTTTTGACAATTGAAGATTTGTATTATCTCAGATTCCTCACTCTAGCCAATAATTCATATTAAATAGATACTTGAACATAGAGGTAAAAGATATTTGTATTATCTCAGAATCCTAACTCTAGCCAATAATTTATATTAAATAGATACTTGAACATGGAAGTAAAAGTTGCTTGATTTTTTAAAAATATCTTACATATTTGGACCTTTTGTCACTACAAATTTTTCCCAACAGTCAATTGCAAGTGAACTCTGGTTAATGCAACTATGAATAATTAAGATGCAGGGTTTTTCCTATGCTACTAGCCTTTGAGGAGCACAGTGTACATCATTTGCTGATGCTACAGCCAAATATGACACACATCACACAGTTGTTGAAATTCATCATCTTGTTTCTGAAATAAGCATATTACTAAACTCAACTATATTATTTGAAATATAGATCAAAACACCTGCTTCCATAATAAGCCTATATTTTATAGCCTTCCCTGCTGTTCTTTCTCCAGCAACATTTTTCTGGACTGACAGGACTGCTAACCAGATTTTCAAACTAAGGATTATTTGTGTCCTCTTGTGCATCTCAGTGAAATTAATTTGAGTGCCCTCCTTTTCCACTGGTTTCCTAATAAACCTTGCTGGCATTTTAAATAGAAATGTCACCAAGCCAGGCTAGACTGTGGTAAAAATCACTACTTCTAAGTGCTCTTCCCAGAGCTTCAACAGTAAAATTAAAAATTAAAAAGCTAGAAAAATTAGACAAGAACTTTTCAATAAATATGAGACAAAATTAAATATGCAAAACTTCACAGAATATGGATAAGAACAAAACCACAAAGGAACATTGCAAATGCAGTGTATTAGTTTGTTTTGTTGTTGTTGTTGTTGTTGTTGTTGTTGTTGTAGGTGCCCTGGAACAAGTATCTAACCCATAGTAACCCTATGTACAATAGCTGAGACACTATTATCAGTGCTTCTCTGCTATTCATAGGGTTTTCAATGGCGGGATTTTTGGGAGTCGGTTGCCAGGTCCTCCTCCCAAGCCTACAGTATCTGGTGTTCTGAGGTGGTCTTCTATCCAAGTACTAACCAGACCCGACCCTGCTTAGCTTCCCAGATCTGAAAGCCACAGTGTTACAGCTGCAGGCTGTTTTGTTGTTAGGTGCCCTTCAGTTGGTGTCTGACTCATAGTGACCCTATGTACAACAGACAAAATAGTATTGTCAGTGCTTCTCTGCTATTCATAGGGTTTTCAATGGTTGATTGTTTTTTGGGGAGTGGGTTGCTGGGTCCTTCTTCCAAGTTAGTTTGCTAGGACTCCCATAACAACATACCCAGACTGAGTGGCTTAAAGAATAAAGCCTTACTTTCTCACAGTTCTACAGGCTGGAGATCCAAGATCAAGATGTCAGCAGGAGCCAGGCAGCATGGTGACAACTGTGATCCCAGCAACTCAGGAAGCTGAGGCAGGAGGATGTCTAGGTTGAGGCCCGAGGCAGCCTGAACTGTATATCAAGACCTTGTCTCAAAATAAATTATAAAAAGGAAATTGGGGGTGCATCTCAGTAGCAGAGTGCTTGTCTAGCCTGTGGCAGGCCCTGGGTTCAATCCCTCAGTACTAAAAAAAGAAAAGATGGCAGTAAGGCTGGTTTTCACTGAGACTTCTCTCCTTGACTTAAAGGTGGCCATCTTTAGGTTTACACAGCATTCTCCTTCTAGGTATGTCTAAGTACAAATTTCCTCTTTCTATGGCTTGATAACTATCTTCTACCCTGTTTTCTCACAGGAGTATCTTGTGTATGTGTGTCTATCTCTAAATCTCCCCTTTTTTCTAAGGACATCAATCATACTGGATTAGGGTTCACCCTAATGACCTCATTTTAACTTAGTTACCTCTTTAATGCCCCTATCTCCATTCAATCACATTCTGAGTCACTAAATATTAGAACTTAAACATATTAATTTTGAGGTGAGGAGGAAACATGATTCAGCCACTCAGGAAAATTATATGACACAAAATCCATAGTCACCTATTAACTGTTGTTCTTACTGTTAGGTGCCATTGAGTAGGGTCTTACTTGTAGCCACCCTATGTACAACACAATAAAACCCTCCCCAATACTGTGCCATGCCTGCTATTATGTCAGTGCTTCTCTGCTATTCATAGGATTTTCAATGGCTGATTGTTTTGGGACTACTTCAGGAGTGAGCTGCCACGTCCTTCTCCCATTTTAGTGCTTCTGGGAATCAAACCCAGAGCCTCAAAGAGCACACAGCTGCACTCTACCAACTGAGCTAAACCCTAGCCCCATCAGAAAGATATCCTCACTAACCATTTGACTCTCATGAGCCTGGACCTGGCTTTAAAATCCTTCTCAATACAGCCACTACCAATTGATTGCAGCTGATACATGAGGTAAAACTTATCCTTCATCTCTGGTCCACACAAAGTGGGCTGCCAGAAACTATTGTCTGCCTCCTTCTACCAAAGTATTCTTAATTCTTGACCAACTAAGCTGGAATTGGTGCCTATATTAATAAGAAGCACTGTAAAAAGATTGCTGAGGCCAGATGCTATGGTGCATGCCTGCAATCCCAGTGACTTGGGAGGCTGAGGCAGGAGGATCATGAGTTTGAGGTCAGAGGCAATCTGTGCAGTTTAATGAGACCCTTTCTCAAAAAAAAATTTAAAAATTAAAAAAGTGCTGAATGTACAGCTTAGTGATACAGCACCTGCCTAGCATGCACAAGGCCCTGAGTTCAAGCCACGGTACTGGGGGAAAAAAAATTGGTCAAAGCAGGATGGATGGAGGCATTGTGGAGGCTGAAATATATGGTTTGGAGGAAGAGAATCATCTTTAATGAAAAAGTTGAAAAATTATAAATTAAAAATTTTAGAGCCTCTCCCAGGGCTTTGAAAGAGTTCTATGTAAGTGAAAGGGATGAAGCTTAAACTTCATTAGCTTTAATCTGGTATACCTGTCTCTGCCACAGGGAAAAATTGGCCTCAAAATCAATTCTGTAATGAGGAGCCACTCTTGCACTTCCATCCCCTACCGTCACCCCTTTCTTCTGCTCCTGTGTGCCTGTGTCTTGCTCTAAATGTGCTCTGCTACTATTGCTTTTCTTTGTCCTCTCCTCAGCTCTGAGCCACGGGTGGCCACCAGTCAGGAAAGCTAGGAGTTTCAAGTCTGGGTGGGCTTGAGAAATACCCAGGCCCCAGAGAATACTGTCATCTTGTTCAAAAAGAGACATGTATTTGGTTACATCTGCTTCCAAGATTAAACAGAGGCCATGTTTTCAGTAAGTTAGAGGCCAGACTCCAGGATTTAGCAAAGGGAGACAAGCCATCCTCTCATACCACTGAGAAGTGAGTGTGGAGGTTTCTGGAGACAGAATGTGCAATTTGCATAAAAAGCCCAATGTCTTCTCAGGGAAAGGAAGCAAAAGGACTCTGAGATTCTGCAGATATTCAAAGTTATGAAAGCTGATGTGATACATCAAATAGGTTTTGTCTGAGGATAGATGTCAAAAACAGACAACAATGCTTGAGGGAAAAAGACAACAGGCTTCTGGTATAAGATGGCAGATTAGAGGCAGCCTCCATGCGACATGGTAAAACCAAGGAGTCAGAATAGTAGGGAGTGGACTCTATTCCAAAAATGTTGGAGATATGTTCAGTGCTGATAATAAAGACAAAGTAGAATTAAAAATTTCAAGTTTTATCTCAGCAAGGTGGATTCTCTTTGCAAAGAGGGTGCCTGTTGTGAGCAGCAAGCAAGCAATAACACAAGCTGGGGTCACTTTAGTCTTTTATTTCCTAATGCAATCCCCATGACTGGATCTTACCCAATTAGTTAGGGTTTTGACCTCACAGTCTTGGCTAAACCCAATTGGCTAATAGTGGGAAAGAGAAGAGGAAGTCTTAGATTTTTCTAGAAGACAAGGAATTTAGAGAGAACAAAGAAATTTTACAAGTCCAGACATGTCTGGGCACGTGGAGGGAGATAAGGAAGCTTGAGGGAGAACAGGGGTCCTCTAGGACATGAAATATGGGGAGGGTGTAAAATAAGATAATAATTGTTATAAAAATAGTTTTTAAGAAAAGATTACTTATATTTTCACAATTTCCCCCTCTTTCTATTTCATTTTTATTTTTTTCTTCAAAGTCTTCTAAAAGGAAATGGCTCTGCCATTCCTGAGTGTCTAAAAGAAGAAAATTTTTTCCAACAAGGAGGTAGAGATTGATTGGTTAAGGCTATCTCAATTAGTGTTTGGATTAATCCCCTAATACAGGGTATTATACAACGAACTACTAATATTAAGGGCTGGGACTTAGCTCAGTTGGTAGAGCGTTAGCTCTGAGGTTCCGACTTTGATTCCCAGCACCACAAAAATGGGAGGACGTGGCAACCCACTCCCAAGGCAATCCCGAAACAATCTGCCATTGAAAACCCTATGAGGGTAGCTATGAGTCGGACATGACTCAACAGCACCTAACAACAACAACAACAACTAATATTAAAGCTCTGAATACCATAATCAAAGGAGTGAGAATTGAGGATGTAAATCCCTTAGATCTTTCAAACCATTGTTCCACTAGATTTGAAAATGGATCATCTATGTCAGAGTTTTCAGCTAATTCATTTATTAGGGTAGTTAAGCCTTGTAAAGCTTCAGTAATTGTACCATCAGGGGCCATGTTATTGAGAATATAGGTGCAGTGTTGAGTCCCCAGCATTACATATACTCACCTTTTTCTGTTCACATCGTATCTAAGGCTAATCTATTTTCCCATATCATTTGACTAGCTGCTGCTAATTCAGAGATGTCCTTAATGAAATTTCAGGTATAAATTATGAATCTTTGTTGATTATAATATTTATAATTAATCTAATCTACATTTTCATTAACAAGGGACCATCAAAAGAGAGCTGATTTGAATCGTCCCATGATTTTATCTCCCATTTTAAATTTATTGGGTACTCCCTGGGGAATTCCAACCTTGTCAATATAGATATGGGGACCAAATGAGCCTTTTGGAGTTTCTAATTCTCTTTTGGTTTGATGACTTTGTTTTAGGACTGGGAGTTGAAGATATTACAAGGTGAAGGCAATAGCCAATTGTACTAAGGTATAAGTGCCACTCCAGTTTTCTGGAATAGTGTCTAAGAGTTGTTTTCCACAATATCATCAGACATCAGTCCTCAGGATGGTCAGAACAGATTGATTTTGGAGCTTCTCATATGTCAGCTTCTCATATGTTATATCCTGTCAAAGTTCCCATTGTTGTTGTTGTTGTTGTTGTTGTTAGGTGCCGTCAAGTCGGTATCTGACTCATAGCGACCCTCATAGGGTTTTCAATGGCTGAGTGCTTCGGGATTGCCTTGGGAGTAGATTGCCAGGCCCTTCTCCCATTTTTGCGGTGCTGGGAATTGAACTCGGGACCTCAGAGACTGCAACGCAGCACTCTACCAACTGAGCTAAATCCCAGCCCAAAGTTCCCATAGACATCAAATTCCCTCCTTGTCATGTGAGACATGAAATGAAATTGACATCTGAGGCCAGTGGCCTAATGGTCCTCAGGGGCTAACTGGCAGGGCCTTTATTTTCTGGAAACATTAGTTACGGTGTTCTGCAAGAGTTATCATCAAAAGTGTTGGGATCCTGAAAGAGAGCTATCATACAGTTTATGTCCTTGATGTCTGAAGTCCAATCAAGTGCAAAAGGTATAATGTGGGCTTCCAGTCTCCTTGCCATACAAGTGTAACAGTCACTCTTATTTAATGTATAGACAGAATATTTGATCCATTTTATCCAGGCATGTTTATCTTTGTAATCTATTTCTATTGTTATGGTCTGTTTTAAATCTTTAATTTTTTCTCTTTTAATATAATTAAAATTACAAAAATTAATTTACTACAACATAATTACAAGAACCAGCAAACCCCTCTCAATAATAACCTAAATATAAATGACCTTACCTCTCCAACTTAAAGATTGTTGTTGTTGTTGTTGTTAGGTGCTGTTGAGTCGGTATCTGACTCATAGCGACCCTCATAGGGTTTTCAATGGCTGACTGTTTCGGGATTGCCTTGGGAGTGGATTGCCAGGTCCTTCTTCCATTTTTGTGGTTCTGGGAATTGAACTCAGGACCTCAGAGACTGCAGCGCAGTGCTCTACCAACTGAGCTAAATCCCAGCCCAATTTAAAGATTAGTAGATTAGATTTAACTACAAGACCCAACAATTTGTTGTCTGCAAGAAACACATCTCACTGGCAAGGACACCCACAGGCTGAAAGTGAAAGGATGGAAACTGTGATACCAAGCAAATGGAAGCCCAAAACAAAGGAGGAGTCGCTTCCTGCTCATCCATGTTTATAGTGGTTCTATCCACAATAGCCAAGAAATGGAATCAACCTAGGTGTCCATCAACAGATGAATGGATGAGAAAAGTATAGCATATACACACACCATGGAGTTTTTTCAGCCACAAAGAAAGACAAAATTATGGCATTTACAGGAAAATGGATGGAACTAGAGATCATCATCTTAAGTGAAGTAAGCCAAACCCAAAAAGACAAATATCACTTGCTGTCTCTCATATTTAGATATTAGATTATAGTATAGATTCAATACTAAAATACATAGGTCATGAAAGTAGAAAAGACCTATGTGGGGAAAGATAACAGACTGAAGGAAGGGAGAGGGAACAAGAAGAAAGTGTAATGGGAGAAAGGAAAGGAAGTATCACATATTTTGCTCTTAAGCTGCATAAAGCATATATGTACAGATATATACACAAACAAGACATGCAAGTAGAATGGAGACCATTGGTGGAGCAGGAGGGAATACTGGAGGGAGGTCATGAAAGGGTTATGAGGGGAGTGAACATGAGCAATATACCATGATATGCATGTTTGGAAACATCATAATGAAACCCATTAAGTTGTATGCTAAAAAAATTACTAATAAAATACAATTACTGGGGGTTCAGGAGACAATATAAAGAGCTGAATGATGCTGAACCAAGGCACCTATTGCCTGCCCTATCATGGTCAAAGGGAACATTGGTTCTAGTTCCGCAAGATAGATGGTAACACCTAGACGTCAGAGATTGCACTAGTGCCCTGCCTGAAGTAGCTACTAACAAGTGGGAAGGTGGTGAGACCACTGGTAGAATAGGACTGTAACTCTGGGAACATAAACACTTGGTATATACTGTTCATACCTGGATGTAAAATTGATAATAGAGAAATATCTTTTACATGCTTACCTTTCCCTTTCCCACAGCCTCTCTCCTAACATTCCATTTCCACAGCATATCCTGGAGTATCCAGGACCCTCAGTTCCTGTTCTTCTTCCTGATAATGGTGTCTTGGGTGGCAGCAGCATGCTTGGAATTATTTCACATTGTCAGTATCTGGGGATCCTTCTTTAAAAGGTCTTTTAGTAAAGTGGGAAAGATATGGACACGGGGGTCAGAGAGACCTAGGTTTGATCCTGGCTCCATTGTGTACAAGTTGCATGATCTTAACCCAGCTGACTTAGTTCCATGATCCTCCACCCCTTCATTTGCATGCTGAAGTTACTGTGAACAACTGGGTGGATTTGTCTAAAATACATAGCACAGTTCTGAGTGTAGGATATGCTCAGGAAATATTCCCTCCATTCCTTTGCACTATCAAAGGTTCCCCTGGCAATATTTTGCCAATAGGAAGTTTTAATTTGGAGTATAAATTAAATGGTGGTTGGAAGAAATCATTTTATTATCACCGTGATGTATATACAACGTTTGAATCACACTGGAACCCATGGTCACGTGAATATAAGGAACTACAGAGGATAAAAAGGCCATGCTCATCACAAATTGGCCTTAGGATTGAACACTGAATAAACATTGGGACATAAAATAAGAAGAGCAGGCACCAGTCAGCTTGGATTGGATGATTTAAAAAAAATAACATTAGATATGCTTATGTGAATAAAGAACAAAATGCATATGGAATCAAATGACTGGAACCTGAAATAACTTGCTTTAGAGCTGGCAGGAAAGCAAGCAAGCAAAGTGGCTTTAAGAAACTTTCCTGGCATGCTCCACCTCAGAAAAATCACGCACTGTGACTTCTCTCCACCCTAGAACAGAGGCGGGGTTGCCTTGCCCTTCACTTTTCTATAGTCGTACATCATTCTATGCTGCAGGCTTATTGTCAACTTCACCTGCAAAGAAATCATATGTCAGTTTATTTTGTATACAACCCCTTAGTAGAAACACAAGAAATAAAAGGGAGAAAAAGGAAAGGAGAGGCCAGGAAGGAAGCAAGGTAAGAAAAACCAAGAAGAAAGCAGAAAGGAAGGCTGATCTCAGTAGTGAAGCTATCCCCATGCAGCAGTTTGACTGACTGCAAACTGCCCTTGGCTGTTATGCTGAACTCAGTTCTTCCATCATCCTATAATAGAGGGTTGCTGGAGGATTTAGCCCAAGGAATCAACTGCCAGGCTTGACCAGAATCATCAACAATAAAACGATAAATACTTTTATAGGTATATTAGTCATTGTTGTTCTAAGGTGCCCTTGACTCAGTGTCCAACTGATAGTGACCCTATGTACAACAGACAAGACACTATTGTCATGCTTCTCTGCTATTCATAGAGTTTTTTCAATGGCTGATTGTTTTTTGGGAGTGGGTTGCCAGGTCCTTCTCCCAAGTCTATGGCACTTGGTATTATTCCCAGGCAATCTCCCATCCAAGTACTAACCAAGTCCAACCCTGCTTAGCTTCCAAGATCTGACAGGATTTGGACACAACAGTGGTATGGGTTGCAATCATATTAGTCATTAGTGACTAATTAAATGTGGGAAGCAGTACTTTCCAAGGCAGCTGTGATAGATAGGGACAGCTACGATAGATAGGACAAAGCAGCAGAAAGAACTACCTAACTCTTTTTATAAAGAGCTGTGTATTTAGCAGGGCATGGTGGTGCATGCCTGTAATCCTAGCTGCTAGGGAGGCAGAGGCAGGAGGATCGCAAATTCAAGACCAGAGGTAGTCTGCATAATTTAGCAACACCCAGTCTCAAAAAAGTAAAAAAAAAAAAAAAAAAAGGGTTGGTCGTGCAGCTCAGTGGTCCAGCACTTGCAAAGCAAGCAAGCTTAAGGCCCTGGGTTCAACCCCCAGTACTGAAAAAAAAAAAAAAAAAAAAAAAAAAAAAAAAAAAAAAAGCTGCATATTTGAATCCAAATCCAGATGTTTTCTTATAATTGCAACATTGGCAGAAAGAACTTGAGAATATGCAGTCCCCAGGTCCCCTTAGACTCTATATCACTATGATGGAAGAGGAGATCATTATACCTGCACAAACATGTGCCTTCTAGAACTAACCCCTCCTATTTTTTAACTTTTATTTTCCGATACAGGGTTGCTGAACCCAGGGCTTTATGCACACTTTGCAAGTGCTCTGCCACTCAGCTGCACTCACAACCCTTGTTTACTTTTTAAATTGAGATAGAGTCTCACTAAATTACACAGACTGCCTCTGGCCTCAAGCCTGTGATCCTGCCTTTGCCTCCCAAGTCACTAGGATTACAAGTGTGTGCCACCATGGCTTATTTCTTAACATTTTCACTATACCATTCGAGGAGCATTTTTTATGCCCAATATTGGATAATAACTCTTTGGGTCCTTGTCATTTGGCAATGACTTTGCCACATCCAACCTTGAACTTTACGTGAGACCAAACCTAGTGTTTGCTACTGAGCACTAGAAGCATGTATGGTACAAATTAATAGAATTACTCAAAAGACTAGGGGAAGAGTTGCCTTCTCCAAGTAGGGTCTACCGTGATGACGGAAATGGAGTAAAACCCGAGGGTGCTCAACTTGCTGATGTGGCACGACTCAAAATGAGGAGAAACAACTGTAAACATCCATTAATAATTGGAACATGGAATGTACGTAGTATGAATCTAGGAAAATTAGAAATTGTTAAAAGAGAAATGAAGTGCATAAACATTGACATTCTAGACATCAGTGAGCTAAAATGGACCAGCATAGGCCATTTTGAGTCAGACAGTCATATGGTCTACTATGCTGGGAAGGATAAACTAAAGAGAAATGGGGTTGCATTCATCATCAAAAAAGACATTTCAAGATCTTCATGAAATACAATGTTGTCAGTGATAGAATAATATCCATACGCCTATAAGGAAGGCCAGTTAACATGACTATTATTCAAATTTATGCACCCACCACTAAGGCCACAAATGAAGAAAGGGAAGACTTTTATCAGCTTCTGCAATCTGAAATAGATCAAACATGCAATCAAGACATACTGATAATCACTGGTGACTGGAATGCAAAGGTGGGAAACAAAGAAGAAGGCCCAGAAGTTGGAAAATATGGTCTTGGTGACAGAAATGAAGCTGGAGATGGCATGATAGAATTTTGTCGGACCAATGACCTTTTCATTGCAAATACATTTTTTCAACATCATAAACGGAGACTATACACATGGACTTCACCAGAGGGAACATACAGAAATCAAATTGACTACATATGTGCAAAGAGACGATGGAAAAGCTCTGTACAAAATGTCAAAACAAGACCAGGTGCTGACTGTGGATCAGACCATCAACTACTCATATGCAAGTTCAAACTGAAGCTGAAGAAAATTAGAACAAGTATACAAGAGCCATGGTATGACCTTGAGTATATCCCACCTGAGTTCAGAGACCACCTCAAAAATAGGTTTAATGCATTAGACACAAATGACAGGAGACCAGAAGAGTTGTGGCACGAAATAAAAGATATCATTCAAGAAGGAAGCAAAAAGTTCTTAAAAAGACAAGAAAAAAAGAAAAGGCCAAATTACATGTCCAAAGAGACACTGGACCTTGCCCTTGAACGTCGAGCAGCTAAAGCAAAAGGAAGACATGATGA
>VMDO01003551.1:0-127114 GCA_007922755.1 Pedetes capensis
GGGGGAGGAGGAGGAATAATTCGGGAACATAAACACAAGTGTATTTTAAGAAGGATAGTATGGTCTTTGGGGCTGGGATTTAGCTAAGTTGGTAGCTTAGCTAAAGCTACAAGTTTGATTCCCAGCACTGCAAAAATGGGAGAAGAACGTGGAAATCCACTCTAGAGGCAATCCCGAAACAATCAGCTATTGAAAACCCTATGAGGGTTGCTATGAGTTGGATATGACTCAGCAGCACCTAACAACAACAAGTTTGGTCTTTGGTATAAAAAACACTATTCATAAAAATGATTTAGAATTTTTTGAATAGTTACATGATGTTGTTATTAGGTGCCGTCAAGTCGGTATCCGACTCATAGCGACCCTCATAGGGTTTTCAATGGCTGAGTGCTTTGGGATTGCCTTGGGAGTGGATTGCCAGGTCCTTCTCCCATTTTTGCGGTGCTGGGAATTGAACTCAGGGCCTCAGAGACTGCAGCGCAGTGCTCTACCCACTGAGCTAAATCCCAGCCCAGTTACATGATAGTGAAGGTTAATTTGAGGTGTTAGAATTTTTGTCCCTTATGCCTGTAAATGAGGAACATGGCTGTTTAAAGTATGTTTATCTAAAATATATTTGACATTTTGTTGAAGGTGCTTTCAGTCCCTTTTAGGCAACACTGTCTACAGAAGTTATTTAACTCACCTTTATGTACAGAAGGGAAAAGGTAACTGGCAATAGTTACAATTTCCACTAAATGGTAACACTCACCTATTGTAGGAATATGACATATAATTCAATGAGCAGGAGTTTTTTTATTTTTTGTGGAAGTGATTAGGGAATTCAGGTAGCTACCATTTTCTTCTGTTTGAGTTGTGTTTGGAAACTAGGTGGATATTATGGTAACATCAAGTATGATTAGCCTTATGTGGAGACTTTAATTATTGTGGTTAATGGAAAATTTGACACTTTATGAAGTGGGAAGAGAAGCAGCATGTGGGGAAGCAGTGCTTGTGATCATACTCTCTGTATGAGCCACTCATTCTTTTCTCTATAAATAGGAAACATATAATGAAATTATAGATAGAAAAACAAGGGTAAAATAAGTTGAATCATATGCAATGAAATGATGGTAGAAGAAATTGTTGGTAAGAATAAATAATAGTAGAAAATAATAGTATAATTTTCATTCTTATTTAAAATTGTTTTCCATTGTTGTTGTTGTTGTTAGGTGCCATCAAGTCCAACTCATAGTGACCATCATAGGGTTTTCAGTGGCTGACTGTTTAGGGATTGCCTTGGGAGTGGGTTCCCACGTCCTTCTCCCATTTTTGTGGTGCTGGGAATCGAACTTAGGACCTCAGAGACTGCAGAGAAGTGCTCTACCAACTAAGCTAAATCCCAGCCCTGTTTTCCATTAGGACTACTCTTTGCATTTCTATCAGTGTCTGTATTTTGATACTTTATTGTCAATAAAAGACTTTTTTCTAGCATTTCTATTATTCATGCCTGAAATTTCACTTCATCTGTTCAGTTCTGATAGCTTTTCAGACTTCCAAAAGAATTATTTATTAAAATATAGATATGTTTCTGGTGTGGTGACCCCCTAAGCCATTATCAAATAACTCCTTGGCCCCAAATCTTTTATTGTACTTACAATTGCTATATGAAGTGTGCAGGATTAATGGCTCTTCACTGGAAAGGAAGAAGATAAAAGTGTAAGAGACAGGGCCCTTTTATTCATTATGACATAGACATTAAAATAACAAATACTTTTTATTTTATTTATTTATTTATTTACTTTTTTGTGGTACTAGGGTTATAGAACTCCAGGGCCTTGTGCATACTTTGCAAACACTCTACCACTGAGGTGCATTCGCAGCCCCTTTTTGATTTTTTATATTGAGTCAGGGTGTTGCTAAGTTACAGGGGCTGCCTCTGGCCTCGAACTGGTGATCCTTCTGGTTCTACCTTCCGAGTCACTGGGATCATAGACATGTGCCACCATGCTTGGCACCCTTTTTATGGGAAATGAATGATATGAGTAATAAGTACCCAAAGGAATTTTTTTTTGTTTATATTGTGAATTTTGGTGTTAATGGGATACTTTCTTGAAGGAAATAATTTGTATTGGTATTTGAAACATGGAAGATATAGATATGTGGAGGCGAGGGAAAGCTATTCCATATCATGGGGTGGCCTTTGAGGGCTAGAGAAAAGGCAGAAGAAAGAATATAAATATATGATGAGTAGTAATGTACCCCTTTCTCACCTCCTACCACCCCAGTGGGCTGGGATTTAGCTCAGTTGGTAGAGCGCTGCGCTGCAGTCTCTGAGGTCCCGAGTTCAATTCCCAGCATCAAAAAATGGGAGAAGGACCTGGCAATCCACTCCCAAGGCAATCCTGAAACAGTCAGCCATTGAAAACCCTATGAGCATCACTATGAGTCGGATACTGACTCACGGCACCTAACAACAACCACCCCAATGGCTCCTTTTATGTCACTATTTTTTTTAAGTAGCCATTACCATTGTTTCCCCGCCCCCCTCCCATACTGAGGGTTGAACCCAGGGCCTTGCACTTGCATGCTTTGCAAGTGCTGGACCACTGAGCTGCACCCTCAGCCCATTTTTTTACTTTATTGAGATAGGGTCTCTCTAAATTACGCAGACTGCCTCTGGTCTCGACTAGCGATCCTCTTGCCTCTACCTCACAAGTTGCTGGGACTACAGGTGTGCACCACTATGTCTGGCTTTTTATGTTTTAATTTTTTTAATTAGCATTTTAATTGTATATGTTGATGGGGTACAGAGTGATAAGTCAGTTGATATATCATTATGCAAATATCAAATCAGAATTACTTATACTTCCATCTCCTTAAACATTTTACAGAACAAAATAAACAAAAGAAGAATTTTAATTAACATGTAATGACAGTCATATGTACCCATGCATTATGCCATGATTTTTTTTTGTATTTTCATAGTTGCATCCCATATTTTGCATTTTTTCTCTCCTCCTTTACAGTCTGTATTCTTCCTTCTCCCCCATACACATCATTCACACCCTCCCACTAGTCCTCTCCCTCCTCATATTGTGTCCACTTATATTTTCCAATCTTAGATAAGTATGATTATACAAATACGTTGTTAGGTGCCGTCGAGTTGGAGTTCAACTCATAGCAACCCTATGTACAACAGATGAAATACTACTTGACACTGTGGCATGCCTGGCACTATTGTCAGTGCTTCTCTGTTATTCATAGGGTTTTCAATGGCTGATTGTGTTTTGGGAGTGGGCTGCCAGGTCCCTCTCCCAAGCCTACAGCACCTGGTATTCCCAGACAGTTTCCCATCCAAGTACTAAACAGACCCAACCCTGCTTAACTTCCAAGATCTGATGGGTTCAGATGCCAGGGTGGTACAACTGCAGGCTGTACATGTGTGTATATGTGTGTGTGTGTGTGTGACTATTTTTGTTTTTAAGCAGTGGGAACTCCTCAAACAAAATCTTTACAGATATCTGTAAACAAAATGAAGGTGGAATTGCTTTATTTGAATGCAACTCTGCCTTCCCAGAACCTTTTCACTTCCCATTCCCTCTGCCCCTGCCTCCCAAGCTCCCTGAGATAGCACCTCAGTATCCCTAGGATTCCACAGAACAGTTTGGAAATGTAGAGAAATCTGTTAGAATGGGCTGGACTCAGTAAGAAGTGTGAGGTTGCTAGAGTTTCATTGTCATTGGTACTTAAGGATATAAGCTGCCATATTTATCTTTCATTCCACAGCCATCACATATTGTAGGTACTCTGACATTTGTCAAATTACTATTGATTACTGACTCATGATTAGAACCATATGTTAGCAAACATGAATTATAATGTTCAACATATTAGGTGTGCTTTAGGGGGAAGGGTTTTTGACAGTGGGATATAGCATAGATGGCTGGGAATGATGAAATAAGAGGACACATTGGACGATTGAAATGCCACCAAAGTCAAATCTTCTCTTCATTTAGCTTGTCACTGGTTCTTTGTAGCCCTTTATAACATCATTGCTTAGTATAGGTTTAAGTAAATGATAAGGCTGTGTCTTGTAGCCAAAGATTTTATTATGAACTGTCTCCATACTATTGTATTTTAAAATGTTCAAACTTGGTAAAACTCAGCTTTGTATATAATAAATCAGGCTCTCAAGGTTATATTACTCATGGATCTGATGACACTGGTATTAGAGACAGACATGAAAGTAGTGTTAACCTTCTTCCAACTTCTCAATCTTGATTTTTTTAAGAGGTAGTTTGTAACATCTCATTTATTGTTTTTCATAGATAATTGAAGGTAAATCATGTGTTCCTCTATTGTTCAATCATGATTTTACGCTTTTAAAATGCCTTTTGAATCATAAAATCGTTTTATGTTTAAATATTTCTTTTGCAGTCTGATCTTGTGGATCAAAGTATATTTAATTTTATCCCAGAAGGGGAACATTCAGAGGTTTATAAAATACTCTCTACCCATCTGCTGGAAAGTGATTCACTAACCCCTGAATATTTAAAATGTAAGTAGTAGTTAACAGAAAACTCAAATGGTATATTTGGTAGCATTATCCATTACTTTTGCAAGTTATGAAAAACACATGTGTTTAACTAAACCAAAATATAGGATTGTTTTAGACACCCTCATAATACACACACACATACACACACATGTACATATATGTGAATTGTATTCATGTTAAAAGTCTGAAATCTGTTATACTAAATCTGATGTTATGACACAAAACTATATTACACAAAAATGGAACCTGTGGAACCTGGCAGGATTTTGTTTTGTTTTGTTTTCAGTACTAGGAGGTTGAACCCAGGCCTGCATGCCTGAGAGGCAAGTGCCCTACCACTGAGCAGCACCCTCAGCCCTGTTGTGTTTTTTTTTTTTTTTTTTTTTTTTGAGATAGGGTCTGAGTTGCCCAGGCCGCTCTGCCTCTGACCTTGAACTCATGATCCTCCTGCCTTAGCCTCCTGAGTTGCTGGAGTTACAGGTATGTGCCTTGGCACCCAGCTTTATTTTTAATATTTGTTTATTTATTTATGCAGTATGGGGGGATTGAATGTAGGGCCTTGCACATATTATGCAAGTGCTGTACCACTGTACTGCACCCCAACTCCCCTTTTTTTTACTTTTTATTTTGAGACGAGGTCTCTGTAAATTATGCAGGCTGCCTCTGGCCTTTTACTTATGATCCTTTTACTTCTGCCTCCGGAGTCTCTAGGATTATAGGGATACACCACCATGCCTATCTCTATTTTAAAATTTTTAAATAAAATCTTTCTGTATTTAATGAGAGAAAATTAAGCATTCTCATTTTCTTCTTGTTAATCAGTTGGGCACTCAAACTCAGGAAAAGAATCATTCTTTTAAAATTATTAAGTAAAAATTATTAAACTTAATTAAATAATCTTTATTGGCTGCATTTAATATGCTTTATCATAAAAAGTGCCAGCATAATGGAAACATAGTCTCTGCCATAAAAATTTTTCCTTATCTGGTGATAGTAACACTAATGGACTTAGAGGTTCTTTGTTTTTGTATCCTCAGATCCTGTAATATAGTGTTTAAGAATTGAGATACTTGTACTTGCACATACATACACATATAAAGAAATTTTCCATACGTAAGTTTGTTTGTATGAAGAATTGATTTGGAGATATGCTTGTTGTTTTGTTTGTAATTAAATTTGTATGACATTTGATCAATAGCTTCTCTAATCTAGTACTTAGAAAGATTTGGGCTGGATATAATAGATGTAGAAGCTAGTTAAAAAATAGTATTTGAAGTCATCGAATGACATTGCTTGAGGTAAATGTGTAGAATAAGAAGAGAAGATAGTAACAGAAAGACAAAGGAGACGGGGTTGGCTTTAGAGACTTTCACAAGGGCAGAACTGTCTGGGGAGCCTAATCAAAGCCTCTGGCAAAAAGATAGACACTAGATTCTTGCTTCTAAGATCAGAGGTAAAGATAGCAGCAATACTTTTCAATAAAGGAAAGTCTTAATGAAATGGCTAGTCCTCTAAACAGCTTTGTACACAAAAGAAGTTCTTCCTCAGAAAACAAGTGTTTCATGGCAAAGGATTAAACATAAGTTAAAACACAGGGGACATTGCTTTTAAAAATTCAGTAATTCATATTGGTCATAATGAAACTGAGGTGGTACAAATAATATGATTTGTGTCTAGAGAGGGAAATAGGGGTAGAATTATAAAGGACCTAATATTTTATCCTGTAGACTTTGATTTTTATTTTTTAAATAGAAGAGAGCGAATGAGGGAGGTTTGGATGGTTTTCTAGTCTGGGAAAACAAATCCGGTGGACAATTTGGAAATGACAGTATTGCAGACAAAAATAGGAAACGATAGAAGTAAAGACTCGACAGAAGTAAGGATGGAGAGGAAAGTATATGAGGGTAGAGTTGATAAATTCAGTAGGACTTGATGTGAGGCACTGGTGACCAAGTTGGATAGGGTTTTGGGAAGATACCATAGTTAGATTTTGAACCTGTTCAGTTAGATGATAAAGCCATATATAATGATAATGTAGAAGAACATGAGCTTGAGGTGGTACTGTTTGAATGCTGGAGCAATGTGATGAAAGTAGTATTACTTTAAGCATAGCAGAAAAGGATGAATTGGAGGCTGAGTGTGGAGGCATAACCAATAAATGTTTACCTAGACGCAAGGCAATTTGTGACTATACTGAGTTGGTAGTACCAAGTGCTCAGTTGGAAAAATTATTTATAAGAGCTTCCTTGGTGAAATAAATAGGTCCTGGTGACAGATTAGGTTTGGAATTTGTGATGGGAATAGAAGAGACTAAATTGACATATAAAGGGGCTGAGGATATGGTTTCTTTCTTGGGAAATAATCATATACCAGGGGGTGCCAAAAATGTATGCATATTTTAAGAGATATTATCAATGCATTACTTTTCGAAGTTGAATTGAATTACTGTAGCAATGTATAGTATGATGTTTACTAAAAAGGTGGTGTTAATCAAAGGAATGCTAGTGCCATCATGTAAGAGGCAGGGCAGCTAAAATGGCAGAAGCACAGTTGTTCAAGAAGCACAAGATCATTTTGAAGTGGTGTTTGAAATTTGAGAATGTTGTAGAAGTACATGACAATGGAGATGTAAGTATGCAACAGAACCTCCCAACACTCCAGACAACTGCACACATCGTGATAAGTTTGAGGCTCATGGTAAGGAATGATACAAGAGGCCTTTCACTGCAACAAGTCCTGTTTCTTCTGCTACAGTATCTATGTATCCACTTTGAGCACATCTTGAAATTACAGAAGTCAAATGTGACTTGTATTCATCTTTTGTTTTTGGTATATATTGAGCATTACAATTTTAATACAGTTTTTTCCTTTCTTAAAATGTGCATGCATTTTTTATCACCCCCTGTATAAGACAAAAGGAAACAGCCAATTTAGGAAGAAAGAAGATAAGTTCACGTTTAAATACTTTGAGTTTAAATTACTCATAGGACAATGAAGTGGAAATGTCCTGAAAGCAAATAGTGATGTGAGACTTTGTCTTACATAGAATGTTAAGAGTTGAGGCGAGAGATGTATGAGTTAATAAGCCTACCAAGACTAGTCCATTTATACAGGTTTGCAAAAGATCAAGATCAGAAGAACTTTTGTCAAAAGTCCCTAGTTTGAAGATGAATTAGAAGAGATAGAAACAGTCAGTAAAGTGGTGAGGCAAGCACATGTTGGGGGAATGAGGAAGTGTGAGCTTTAAAAAGAGGTAGAAACAATAAGGAAAAACTATGTTAGGTGACAATACCAACATCAGTAATCTTTAGAAGAGTAGTTGTTTTGGAGGTGTAAGATGAAAGCTGCGATGCATGAAGTTAAGGGAAATGAATATGGAAACCAGAAAGATGTCTCTTACTCTTTGGTTAAGATGAAAGACCTGAGCAAATTTAAAACTATAAGAAAGTAAGGGCCCAAAGGAGAATTCACAGAGCAGTAAATAATAATTGGCATGACTGTGGTCCTGGAAAAGATAGGAAAAACTATTTAGGGTAAAGATGGAATCAGTAGCTTTAGAATGAGAACCAAAACCTTTCTTTGAAATTAGAATAACAAATTAGAAGGAAGAACAGATAAGAGAAATAGTAAGTTGCTTGTATTAGGCAAAGTCATCTCATTCAGATATTAGCAGGGAAAACTGAGGCACCTAGAGAAGCTTAGATAAACCTGGAGAAAACTTGAAGAAACATCAATTTTTTGGGTGAAGTACCCTAAGGTTAGGATGCTTTCCCAAGTAGAGGAAATGACAGACTGGAAGAAAAGTTAAGCAAGCCTTTATTAGAAGGAAAAACACTTTGGGTGGACAGACCAAGTGGATGCCCCACAAAATCAGGGATGCCACAGTATTTGTTCTCCATCTAGTGTTATTAAAAACAGGCGTAAAGTAGTGGTTTACTCAGTGGTTGTGATATGAGCGCTGGCACAAAACTCAAGCTCCACCTTTTCTGGACAGGCTGAAGGAAAGCCTCCTGTTGTTTAGTAATCTTTTGTGTCATAGACTTCTGGAGGCTGGGGTTTTTGTTTTGTAGAATGGACTAATGGACTTGTTTGGTGTATTTCAATGGAATTGGCCTAGAGGTGGATACCTTAAAATGGTATGCTTTCCTTCATAATCCAGAGGACTCAGGCAGTCATTAATCTCTGTTAAGGCAGGTCCTAAGGCCCATTAGAACAATGCCTATACTTTCCAGTGTCTTGGGAGATGCCATCTCAGGTCATGGCTGAAAGCATAAGCTATTTTTAATCCCTTTTTCCTTTCTGACCTACTAATGTCTACTTAACTCCCTAACAAAGGCATTCTACTTTTAGGGACTAAATGTCATGTAAGACTTATGTTGGAGAAAATGATTGTGAACTTATCCAACTTTTTCTCACTCATTTCAGCAAAAAATCAGTTAGAATTCTGTTGTCATATGCTTCGAGGAACAATAGACCCAAAGGAGCCATCCACATATGAATATGTGAGATTTATAGGAAATTTCAAATCTTTAAACAGTGGTGAGTTAAAATGCTTCTTTTATGATATATTTTAACTTGATATTTTTCTAAGATCATGGACATAGATGTTTGAATATCAGTAATGAATATGTTTTACTGGATTAAATGATGTTACATATTTCCTTACTGTTTTAGTATCCACTTCAGCACATAATGGTTTTGAAGGAACGATACAACGCACACATAGGCCTTCTTATGAAGATAGAGTTTGTTTTGTAGCTACTGTCAGATTAGCTACACCTCAGTTCATCAAGGTATGTTTCTAATTTTAATTGCTCAAAAGGGATTTCAGTGAATACTATAAAAATTGTCCTCGGTAATTTTTTTGATTTCTCCAGAATGACTGAAACTTTCTGCAAACATTGATGAAGGAGTGGCTAGGAGTCATTAAATATGCACAATCATGATATTTTTGAAACAATGAGTTATGAAAATACTCATTAAATTACATAGCTAATTTTTTAGTGTATCCTTTGCAGCTAACTACTGGTTATATATGACCATTATCCCTTTTATTTTTGTGCAAAATTTTAGGATGCTTTTGTGTATAGTTCATTATCTTCTTTAAAGGAGAAAGTCCAAAATAGGTAACTTTTAAAAGACTGTTTTTGAAATTCTTTTGAAATGTACAAGTAGCTTTTACTGCATATAAATTATTTACCTTTTAAATTTTAAATTTTAAATAATTTATTTCCTGGGCCCAACAAGCAGATGATTAGTAGGGAAGTGGGAAGGTGAAGTAGTTTAGTCACTAGAAAGTGATTAGAGAGAGGCCAGGTTAAGACTTAAATCTGGGAGACACCAGGGTATAAAACAAAATACTGAGTTAGCAGTTAGTAGATCTTAAACCAGTCTTGTTCTGCTTGTTTTGATCTTAGGAAATAATGCCAGTGGCTAACATTTGAGTGCTTATTGCATGCAATATACTTTACATGCATTGTCTCACTTAATTCTTATGACAACTTATGAAATAGATGCTATTATGATCCCCATTTTGTATGTAAGGAAACCATGACTTAGGGAAATTACTTACCAAAAATCTCATCTATTAGATGAGAACTAGGACTTGATTCCAATTCTTTTAAAGCCCATGCTCTTAACTCTTTCATTGTGTTGCAGAAGGTCATTTAAGGATGTAGAGGAAGGTTGTATGAGATAAATTGTTGAGCATAATCAGAATCTAGGGTTCATGTTAATAGAAGGGAAGGGATAGTGAGGAAGGTTAGAAAAGTAAGCAGAGGCCAGAAATTTAAGTTTGTTCAGTGTCTTGCTGAAGAGATTTCAGCATGAGGAAGCATAGAAGGTTTTTAAGCAGGCAAGTTCTATAATCATATTTGAATATTAGTGAGGTAATTGTGGCCCCAGGATTTAAGATACATTGAAGGACAGGGAAACTGGTAAAAGGTGATTACAGTCAGGTGAATCAGTGATGGCAGGGGTCTAAACTGAGTTGCTGAAGATGAATAGGATTGAATAGATATTTAAAACACCTAGAAGATAAAGTTGAAAGAACTTAGTAGTGGCCACTTAGATGATTAAAAGTAAAAATGAAAGAAGATGTTGTGACTATCCCACTCCTAGACTCTACCACTACACAGAAATGAGATGGGAAATTATATAACTGGGTATAAGGAGTAAGGCAATTAGTTCATTTTAGGACATACTGTTGGGGAAAGGACCCAGCATTCCACTCCCAAAAATCAATCCACCACTGAAAACACTATGAATAGCAGAGAATCACTGACAATACTGTTTCCCCTGTTGTACGTAGGGTCGTTATGAGTCGGATACTGACTTGATGGCACCTAACAACAATAGGACATACTAGTTGAAGATGTATGGGGACATCCAGACAGTTAGAATTGGAAAATGTAATTCAAGAGAGAGGTCTGAATTCAGAGTTAGAGTTTATAGGCATTTGAGTGAATAGGAAATGTGTAGAATGAGAAGTACTCAACCTAAAGCTTCCATTTAAGAATTATTTATTGCCACATTTAAAAAATCTTATTTTTTATTTTTTTGTGTTATTGGGGATCGAACACAGGGCTTTGCTCATGCTAGGTAGTGCTTTACTGCTAAGCTACATGCCCAGCCTGCTGCATTTTTTAGTTCCTAGAAAATTAAAATATGTTAAAAATTTGTGTAGGCAAAGGTTACTTAATAATGGCTTTTATGTCTAAAAATATCTAAATATTCTTCTAAGGATACAGGGAAGTATTTCTAAATTTTAATTGTTAATTTATTTGTAGGAAATGTGTACTGTTGAAGAACCCAATGAAGAGTTTACATCCAGACATAGTTTAGAATGGAAGTTTCTATTTCTAGATCACAGGTAACCTCATTTTACAATTTTATAAAAAGGCAACAGTCTTATAATTCTTGACATGAATGGATTTCAAAGTCAAACTCTCCTTTTAATCAGAACTTTGAAATCCATTTTTCAAAAAATAAAGTCCTAAGCCATGCTCAGTGCCACATGCCTGTAATCCTAGTAACTCAGGAGGCAGAGGCAGGAGGATTGCAAGTTCAAGACCAGAGGCAGTCTGCATAATTTAGCAAGACCCTGCCTCAAAAAAAAAAGTAAAAAAATGGGCTGAGGGTGCAGCTCAGTGGTCCAGCACTTGCAAAGCATGCAAGCGCAAGGCCCTGGGTTCAACCCTCAGTGCCACAAAAAATAAAAATAATAATTAAAAAAAGTCCCTCCAAATTGATTTCTTGTTGGGATGTTTATTATGGAAAAGTTGTAATATTGATTATTTTATTATGTAATTTAGGGCACCACCAATAATAGGATATTTGCCATTTGAAGTTCTGGGAACATCAGGCTATGATTACTATCATGTGGATGACCTAGAAAATCTGGCAAAATGTCATGAACACTGTAAGTAGATTTGAGTATTTCTAGTGATAATTGTTTTAAATCATATAAGTAGATATACTATCAATAAAAGGTGGTAAAAACAGATTTATAACCATTTTTATAAATGTGTAAGATAGGAACAAGTTTAATTTTAAGTTTTATCTATGATTCCTAGTAGTTTGGCTATACATATAAAGCAAAATCTTCTAGTGCATTTTAAATATACAGAATTTCCCAGGTTGATTGCCACAAACCACAGTTTTTGCTTAACATCTGTTAAAAGACTTCAGAACCTAAAATTGAGAGACCATGCTGTGGGAAATACTGTACTTAACAGTTACTTCAAACAGTGAAGTTATTCTGATGTTGGTTAGTAAAGGCTTTGGAGATACCACGCACAGACAGTATCTGTGGGAAAAATACTTAAGTGCGAGTATTTATTGTAGTTACCCTCAGTATATCTAGACAAGAGAAAATCAACAGTATAAATCCTTGAGTGTTTAGAATTTACTTGTATAGGGAAAGTGTCTAGGATTATTAATGACTGGACTATAAAGAATAGTATTTTCTTATAATTGATACATATGTTTTCGAAAAGCCAGAAAAATAATTCTACATATAGACTTAAATGTAAATGTCAGTTTTTCGTTAGAAAATGAGATTATTTGTGACTAAATATGGATCAAAAAATAATTTTTTTCTCTTCTTTGTAGTAATGCAATATGGGAAAGGCAAATCGTGTTATTATAGGTTCCTGACCAAAGGACAACAGTGGATTTGGCTTCAGACTCATTATTATATCACTTATCATCAGTGGAATTCAAGGCCAGAGTTTATTGTTTGTACTCACACTGTAGTAAGGTAATCTGTTAGGGAATTTCTGAATTATAGTAACATCCAATAATGATTTTGTCCATGCAATTCTTATGTATGATTTGTTAATGAATAACAGCATGTTCTTTTTCCAGTTTTAAATAAATCCTGCCAATGTATGATTAAATTTATTTGCAGGCCTTAATAGAGAAATATCATATTAGATAATAGATAGATACAGAATGCTTAACATGAGTTTTGTGCTTTTCAGCAGAATATGTACTGGCATTCACGTAGCAGAGTCAATTATGTGAAGGAGTACATAAGCATACTCTTTATTTGGGTCTTCTTAATTTATATACTTTGTAGTTACAGATTATTTATAGAAAAATATCTAGAAAAGTGCAAATTCAGTTAAGACAGTACACTGTTGGTACATTAGTTTTGTGTAGCACATAGAAAATAGTCTAGAATTAGTGACAAGTGAAATATATAACAAACACTGAATGGTTGCAACTCTGCAGTAGTTTAAATGAATGACCAAACATTAAAACTTATATCTTTCCATTTGTAGTTATGCAGAAGTTAGGGCTGAAAGGCGAAGAGAACTGGGCATTGAAGAGTCTCTTCCTGAGACAGCTGCTGACAAAGTATGTTTCTTATTGTCTTTTAAATATATATAATTATTTAATTTCTTCCTAACAAGACTCAATAATTGATAGGAAAATTATTTTTCAAATATTTCCTCAGTTGTGACAGGAATATGATTATACTTTACTATTTACTCTCTTCTCTCTTCTCCTCTACTCTCCTTTCTTCTCCTCTTCTCTTCTCTTCCCCTCTCTCTGCTCCCTCTGTGTTTTTTTTATGGTTGGGGAGGTTTGAGACATGGTCTTGCTATGTGGCCCTGGCTGGCTTTGAACTTGCTGTGTAGTCCATGCTGGGCTTAAGTGTGCAGCAGTCATCCTGCCTTAGCCTCTCAGTGCTAGATAATTATAGGCATGAGCCACCATACTCCATTTACTTTTATTTTTAATTTTAATATTTTAAAATTTCATTTGCTTCTGATAAAGATTTGAAGGTCCTGCCATTAGCAGTCATTAGGTGAGAGACATACTTGATCTCAGGTTAAAATTACCTATTAATTGCTTATGCTATGCTAGGCTCTGGCTAGGTTCTTTATAAGAATTACGAAAAGTTATTTGTTCCTAATACATCCTTATTTGGTAGGTAATATCCTCACTTTGAAAATACTGAATTCTGAGTTTTCAAAGGGGAGCATGCTCTAAAGACACATGGCTAGGAAATTACAGTTAGAATTTGAATTCTAGTTTGTTATATCATATAGAAGTATAATGCATTAGTTATGTGATCCAATGAGGAAAGAAAAGTTGATGATGGGGGAGAAAGAAGTGGAAGTGCTAGAGCAGTGTTCTTGAGAGGGTAAGAAAAGATGGGATCTGGTACACAAATGGAAAGATTGAGTTTAGCTAAGGGGGCAGATTTTTCAACTTTAGTGGGGGTTAGCAAACTATGGCCTGTAGGCTAGATCTGGCTCTCTGACTGATTTTGTAATATCTACAAACTGTAAATGTTTTCTCCATGTTTAAATGTTGGGAAAAAAAAAAAAATCACGTTTTATGACATGTGAAAAGCTGGGAAATTTGAATATCCACTTGCAGAAAAATGAAAACAAACCCACACCTTTCAACATGCATAACAGTCAACTCGAAATGGATAAAAGACGTCAACATAAAACCTGAATCTTTAAAATTACTAGAAGAAAAGATAGGCAGCACACTCAACATATAGGCATAGGAAAGCACTTCCTTAATACAACTCCAATTGCTCAAGAAATGGCAACAAGACAGGCAAATGGGATTACATGAAATTAAAAAGCTTCTGTACAACAAAGGAAATAATCAGCAGAGTCCAGGAAGTCCCCCACTAAATGGGAAAAAAATCTTCGCATCCTATACATCGGACAGAGAACTAATTTCCAGAACTTATAAAGAACTAAAGAAAGCAGTTCCCAAGAAAATAACCCAATACACAAGTGGACAAAGGAACTGAATAGACAGTTCACAAATAAGAAGCTTGTAAGGCCATGAAACATAAAAAAAAGCTCAATATCCCTAGCCATTAGAGAAATGCAAATCAAAACAACTCTGAGATTCCGCCTTACTCCAGTGAAAACGGCCAAGATCAATAAAACAGATAACAACAAATGCTGGTGTGGTTGTGGAGAAAAGGAAACTCTCTTACACTGCTGGTGGAGTTGTAAATTGGTTCAACCACTTTGGAAATCAATATGGAGACACCTCAGAAAACTAAAAATAGATCTACCATATGACCCAGTTATACCACTACTGGGAATATACCCAAAGGGAGAGGAGTCATCATACCACGGAGACACCTGCATCTCTATGTTTAATGCAGCACTCTTCACAATAGCAAGGATATGGAATCAACCAAAATGCCCATTAACAGAAAAATGGTTAAAAAAATTATGGTACATATACACAATGGAATACTACTCAGCACTCAAAAAAATGAAATAATGTCATTTGCAGCAAAATGGATGGAATTGGAGAAAATTATCTTAAGTGAACAAACACAAGCCCCAAAAGAGAAATAGCATATATTCTCATATGCAGGAGCTGAACCAAACTTAAAAGAAGGAAAAAATCCTATACATAAATTGGACCATAATAAAAAGCTCATGTAAACTTAGAGGAAAAGGGACAATTTAAGGAGTGGAAAGAAAGAGGGAGGGATATAGCAAAAGGAAGCGATGATAGGAGAAGACTGGAGGGGGAGGAGGGCTAATGAGGATGGAGGAAAAGGGGGAGGTCAACCTCAATGTAAATAGCTCAACTTTATTGGTATGGGAAATAATAATAATACCAATAATTCCAAAGGATGGCAATAATACATACAGACTAGATCACTTATGTAATACTGCTGAGAATGTAAAATGATAGATCACCATAGAAAAAATTTTACACTTAAAATGGGAATGCACGTATATAGATATATTCACACAAAAAGACATACAAGTAGAAAGGAGATCATTGGTTTGGGGGTAGGGATGGGGGAACACGATCATGAGAGAGTAAGGGGGACGTTTTGTGAGCATTCTACAATGAAACGCATATTTGGAGATGTCACAATGAAATACATGTCAGAATGATAGCCATTAAGTTGTACATTAAAAATTTCCAATAAAAAAATCATATTTTATGACATGTGAAAAACATACCAAATTCCTGTGTTTGTAAATAACACAGCCACAGGCAATTGTTGATATATAGTCTGTGGCTGCATTTTTGCTGCAACAGCAAAATTGAATAGTGTGACAGAAACTGTGTGGTCCACTAAGCCTAAAAGATTGACCCTCTGAAAGCTAATACTACAGTAAGAGTTGGCTGGTCCTTGATTTATAGCAACACAGATGTAAATAATGTGTCACATTTTCACAGTTATGCCTTTGCTTTATATGTCCTTTCTCTTCTTTATTCAGTTTAAATTCATGACTAATGATGGTAACCTTGCATAATCTTGAACTCCCTAGTTCCTATCTCCCTGCATCACACTGCTTGGCAAAATCTCAGTGGTGGTTATACCTGGCTGGCAGTTATGTAGATACAATAGTAGGAGTTCGTAGCAATATTCTTAGTGAAATAGGAACCAGAGTTACCAGACTTAGGTTAGGAGAGAGGGTTGCAGGGGAGACAAAAGTGTTAAATGGTTGTGTAGGAATATAGGAAAGTGAATGTTCTGGGGAACTGTGATCTATTTGGCAGGCAGATTAAGAGCACACTTGAGGTTCTTAGTCATTAATTTGAAGTGAGAATGGTCATCATGTTGTGGTTCTTGTAGCTGTGTTCAGCTGCGCAGTACAGATAAAAAACTGGTTTAACCAACATGGAGATTTTGCCAAGGAAGTGTAGCGGTAAAGGGAAATAGAAGCTAGGGAGTTGAAGATATGTGTGTGGTTATAACAACCACGAATTTAAGTTGATTAAAGAAGGGAGACAAGACATAAAGTGAAAGTGTGCTTATTAAAATGTATTAGAATAGGTTCCACTTAAACCAAAAGATTATTGGAATACTAAAAGTAATGAGTAGGAAATAATGGGAAATGGTGGTCAGAGAATAGGATATTTGAAATTGAGATTATGAAAGGCGTATTCTTATTGGTAGTGACTCTGGACTGTGACTGTAAGAATTAGTAGCTGACCACTAGTGGAAGTGAAGATCTGGGAGGAGAGGACACCAAGGAAGAGAAAGTTTATAGAGTCAAAAACTATAGCTCACTTTGAAATTAATACTTATTGAGGGGAATGCTGAGCCAGGAGCTAAAATTTAATTCAAATACTTACTGTGAAGTGACCACAGCATTGGTCCATGACTGCAACAAGAGATAGTGTTATATTGTGTGATAATGTGAGTTTCAGAGCTGTGAGTTTGGATAAGAGAGGTAACGAAAGTGGTGTGGAAACATCACTAGGAGCACTCCTCTTAATGCCTGTAGAGCAATGGTCTGAGAGTTGTGTAAGAGAAGATCACCATCACTGAAGAGACCCACAAGGAAAGTGGTATCCTCTGACAAGACCTGGATTTTAGTTAGAACAGGCCAGTGAGGGAGTGTGCAAAGTTGAGGTGGAGAATACAGGGAAGTTTGTTAATTATGACACTGAAGGCAAGTGGAAGATGTCAGAGGCAGTGGGACAGGGAGGCAAAATAGAGGATGTGAATGAAGAATCACATGGCAGTTAGGCACTTTTTATTTTCCTTTAGAGCATGGGTAGCTTTGAGATCATATTGTTTGCATGTGTGCACGTTTATATATATACTCATTTGCATATATGTATGCATGCATATATTGTTCCCCTTTTTATGGTAGCCTCCCTTCAGTAAGAATAGGTACTTATTTTCCATTCACTAATGTCTATTAATGGGAGAGGGGCTGGGATTTAGCTCAGTGGGTAGAGCGCCACGCTACAGTCTCTGAGGCCCCGAGTTCAATTCCCAGCACCGCAAAAATGGGAGAAGGGCCTGGCAATCCACTCCTAAGGCAATCCCGAAGCACTCAGCCATTGAAAACCCTATGAGGGTCGCTATGAGTCGGATACCGACTAGACGGCACCTAACAACAACATTAATGGGAGAAGGACCTGGCAATCCACTCCCAAGGCAATCCCAAAATAGTCAGCCACTGAAACCCTATGAGGGTCGCTATGAGTTGGATGCCGACTCGACGGCACCTAATAACAACAACAATGCCTATTAAGAGCCTTTAATAGGACATTTGGCTGTATTTTAATGAGGCGGAGAAAGAAGATGAGTGTACTAGTATACATGCTGTACCTGTAGGTAGGGTTATATTGGTGGTGGCAAGTGTTCTTATCTACCTACATAAGTCAAGGCTATATCAACTGAAAGAGGGAGACAGGTTTAAGAACAGTGGAAAAGGCATAATTGTGAAGTATAGAAAAGTGCGCCCTCCAGAAGCACTTAACAATGGTGCTGGCTAGGATTGAGTGTCAATCATTTTAGGCTAATTACAGTTGTTTCAACAGCAAACCCTTGAGCAAGTGTGATAGAAGAATAGAAAGGTGTGGCTTAAAGTGGCATTTTAATTTCTACTAGAAGTGCCTCATTTGTTGATGCCAAACAGGTTGAATGATTGAGGTAGAGTTAGGAAAAAGAGTATTGGAGATAAGTTCATAGAAAGCTGAGAGTCTAGGGTAGGATATTAGATGATTCATCCACTTAGATAATTAAAATTCTGCAGAAAAGTCAGAACTGGAATGAAGAAGATTTTGAGAAGTCAAATGTTGAGTTCCAAAGATGCTTACAGTGCTTTTTATAGAACCTAAAATTTTCTATTTTTTTTTAACATACTCTTTAATATGAAAACTACCATTTTAAATATTTTATTTCATTTTATTGGTGCTGTGAGGTTGAACCCAGGGCCTTATGCATACTTTGCATACTTTGTACCCCCACCCCCTTTATTTATTTATTTATTTTTCTTGAGACAGAGTCATGCTAAATTACACAGGCTACCTCTGTCCTTGATTTTGCAATCCTCCGGCCTCCTCCTGAATCACTGGGATTACAGGAGTGTACCACCATCCCTGGCCCATTTTAGCAATTGTAATGGTGCAGTTCAGCATCATTAAATATATTCCCACTATTGTACAGTATTACACATGGCTGGAACTTTTTCATCTTCCCAAAATGAAACTCCATACCTATTAACTCCCATTGCCCTTTCCCACAGCTCTTAGCAACTACCATTTTACTTGGTGGTATTTGTTTGTTTTTGTTTTGTTTGTTTTTGCTTTTTGGGACAGGGTTTTGGTATATAGGCCTGGGTGGCTTAGACCTTGGTATGTAGCCAAACAGGCCTCAAACTCAAAATCCTATTGTAGGGTTCTTTTAATATTCCTCTGTGTGTGTGTGTGTCTGTACTATAGCTGATTGTTTTCAAGATTGCTTCCAGAGTGGATTGCCACATCCTCCTCCAATTTTTGTGATGCGAGGGATGGAACCTGGGTCCTCCGAGAGTGTGGAGCAGCACTCTACCAATTCAGATAAACCCCAGAACACACACACACGCAACACACACACCACATTTTACCTATCCATTCATCAGTCAATGGATACTTGGATTGCTTTCCCCTTTTGGTCATTGTGAGTAATGCTGCTATGAACAAAGATAAACAAACACCTGTTTGAGTCCCTGCTTTCATTTCTTTGGATTATATAAAAAGAATTAGAATTGCAGGATCATATGATAATTCTGTGTATCGTTTTGGGGAAAACTGCTGTACTGTTTGCCATAGTGGCTGTGCCACTTTTACATTTCTGTCACCAAGCCACAAGAGTTCCAGTCTCTCCATATCCTTGCTAACACTGGTTATTGTACTATTATTTTTTTCATAATAGCCGTTTTAATGAATGTGAGGTGGTATCTCATTGCGATTTTGATTTGTACTTCTGTGATTAGTAAGTTTGAGCATGTTTTCATGTGCTTATTGACCATTTATATATCTTACTTGGAGAGATGTTTGTCTTGTGCCCAATTTTTTTTTTCAGGGGTGTTTTTTGTTTATTTGTATTTTAAGGTAGAGGTCTCACTATGTTGGCTAAGCTGGTCTCAAACTCATGAATTTAAGTGATTATCCTCCATCAGCCTCTCGAGTGCAGAGATTAAATTTCTTTTCTTTTTTTTTTTTTTTTTTTTTTTTTTTTTGGTGGTACTGAGGGTTGAACCCAGAGCCTCACACTTGCGTGCTTTGCAAGTGCTGGACCACTGAGCTGCATCCCCAGCCCATTTTTTACTTTTGGAGATAGGGTCTCGCTAAGTTACGCAGACTGCATCTGGTCTCGAACTTGCGATCCTCCTGCCTCCACCTCCTCAGCCACTGGGATTACAGGGGTGTGCCACCATGCCTGGCTTGAGATTAAATTTCTTAATTGGGTTTATTTTTTATTATTGAGTTGTAGGAGTTCTTTATATATTCTAGATATTGTTGTTGTTAGGTGCCACTGGGTCTAGTCTTACTCGCAGAGACCCTATATGCAACAGAACAAAACACTACCCAACACTGTGCCATGCACACAATCTTTTTATGTTGGAGCCCTTCGTTGCAGTCACTATGTTTCTTCTCATTTTGAGTTGTGCCACATCAGCAAAAGGAGGTCGTAGGGCCTTTACTCCATTCCCATCATTTAGTTCAGTTGTACTTTGAGGAAACAACTCTTCTCCAGTCATCTTTAGAATGCCTTCCAGCCTGGGGGTTCATTTTCCAGCACTATATTTGACAGTGCTTCTCTGTTATTCATAGGGTTTTCAATGGCTAATTGTTTGGGGAGTGGGCTGCTAGGTCCTTTTCCCTGGTCTGTCTTAGTCTGGAATCTAAGCTGAAACCTGTCCACCATGGATGGGCCTGATGGTGTCTGATATACTGGTGGCATAGCTTTCAGCATCACTGCAACGTGCAAGCCCTCTCAGCACAAGTTGACAGACACATGGGGGATATTTTAGATACTAAGTGACAAAGTCAACGTCATGAAACCATTCCCCAGTTTTTTTTCTTCAGTTTCATAATTTACCTAAATGTTAGAGATTTAATATCTAGAATATCCTTATCAGATAAATGAGGACTTAGTATCTAGAATATCCTTATCAGATAAATGATTTGCACATAATTCTTTCCACTTTTGTGGGTTATTCTTTTCCTCAATTGATGGTGTCCTTTGAAGCACAAAAGTTTTTAATTTTGATGAATTCCATTTTATTGGCAAAGTCAGTGTCATGAAATCACTCCCCACTTTTTTTCTTCCAGGAGTTTCATAGTTTACTTCTTAATATTTAGGTCTCTGATCCATTGTGAGTTAATTTTTGTACCTGGCATAAGATATAGTTCAACTTCAGTCTTTTGCCATTTCTCTAAACAGAGAATGAAGCCAAAACTTTCCCACTATTTAAAGGTAAATTTTCATTTCTTTATCTAATACATACATAGATACTTTTATCTTGCTATAGGTAAAAACTGAATTTTAGTTTATTGTTAGCAAATAGTATTGCTAATTTGAGATCTCTAAACTGAACCCCGCCTGCAGCCATACTCCTGTGGCATCTGATCCTGTCAGATCTGGGAAACTAAGCAGGGTCTGGCCTGGTTAGTACTTGAATGGGAGACTGCCTGGGAACATCAGGTGCTGTAGGCTTGGGAGACAGACCCAGCAACTCACTCCGAAAAATCAATCCGCCATTGAAAATCCTATGAACAGCAGAGAACCACCAACAGTGGTGTTTCGTCTGTTGTACATAGGGTCAACTGTGAGTACTGACTTGACAGCACCTAGCAACAACAAAGTGAACCCCAAGAAAATGTTACTTTTCTCTGTCTCCTTAGAGCCAAGATTCTGAGTCTGATAATCGCATAAACACAGTCAGTCTCAAAGAAGCATTAGAAAGGTTTGATCACAGCCCAACACCTTCTGCCTCTTCCCGGAGTTCAAGAAAATCATCTCACACAGCAGTCTCAGACCCGTCCTGTGAGTATCTTAGCTTTCAAGCAGAATTCCATAAAGAGTTGTTGTTAGGTGCTGTCAAGTCAGGTCTGGCTCATAGCGACCCTGTGTACAACAGAACAAAGCACTACCCAACAGTGTGCCATGCCCGGCACTATGTGAGAGTGAATAGCTTCTCTGCTATTCATAGGATTTTCAATGGCTGATTGTTTTCAGGAATGGGCTGCCAGATCCTTCTCCTTTTTTTTTTTTTTTGCGGTGCTGGGGACCAAACACAGGACCTCAGAGAGCTCAGAATGGCTAAACTTGAGCCCCCCCATTAAAAAGAGTACTTCTAAATTGTTTGTGTTACTTGTACCAGCATTTTTTGTGTGTGTGAAATGCTTCTTTAAAATTCTATTTTTTTTGTAGTTTTGAAGTATATTAACCTTTCCAGTGAGTAAAAGGCACATTACTCACCTTTAACAAAGAATTGCGATCATCAAATGGCCTATTTTAAAAAAGATAGTAATGTTATTTTTTAGTCATCCTTCAAAAAGAAAGTAAAATTATTTATATATCTTTTTACTTAGAGGCAATAAGTGTTAAATTTGTATTTTGAAAGTTTTTTTAGAATCTTTATAAAGACTTGCATATTTCCATCCCTCTCTCCCTCCTTAGCATTTCAGCAATGTAGCCCAGGCTGGCCTCAAAGTTCCTATGTAGTTGAGGTTGGCCTTCAACTTTTAGTCCTCTTACCTGGGGGCTTATAGGTGTGCACCCATCATGCCCAGCTTATAATTGTCTTTAAATTACCATTGACCTTCCATATCTGTAGTTCCGCATCTGCTGATTCAACCAATGGTAGATAGGAAATGCTCCAAAGGGAAAAAAAATTGCATCTGTACTGAACATGCACACACTTCTTTTTCTAGTGATTATTCCCTAAATGATATAGTATAACAACTATTTGTATGGTAATTATATTAAGTAGTATATGTAGAGATAACTTAAGCAATACATAAAGATGAACATAGATTATATGTAAATACTATGTTGTTTTATGCCTGCAACCAGCTGTAGCCCTGTGGCATCCGATCCCATTAGATCTTGGAAGCTAAGCAGGGTTGGGCCTGGTTAGTACTTGGATGGGAGACCACCTGGGAACACCAGGTGCTGTAGGCTTGGGAGACAGACCTGGCAACCCACTCCCAAATATCAGTCTGCCATTGAAAACCCTATGAACAGCAGAGAAGCACTGACAATAGTGTTTTGCCTGTTGTACACAGGGTCTCTGTGAGTTGGGTACTGACTCGACGGCACCTAACAACAACATTGTTTTAAAAGAGAGAATTGCACATTCATGCATTTTGGTTTCTGCAGGAGTTGTAGAACCAGTTGCCTTGTGGATATTTGGGGAATGACTCTGTTAACTTTTTATGTTGAAAAGTTTCCTATTTCAAATATTTTCTTTGTCCTTAAAAAAAAGAAATAATTAAAATGAATCTTAAAGGATGGACTTCTTTTATTGATTGATTTATAAGGAAAACTAACTCGGGAAACATTTTTACTCACTGAAGAAGTACATTTTGAGAGCAGTGAGAGCAGTCTTTGACAAATGTGTTTGTAAGTACTAATACTCTTCTGTTTTTATTGACCAATTTCAGCAACACCAACAAAAATCCCAACAGATACTAGCACTCCTCCTAGACAGCATTTACCAGCTCATGAGAAGATGACACAACGGAGGTCATCATTTAGTAGTCAGGTAAGCTCTTTTATGATATTCTTCTGAGTAAAGATTTATTAAATGGGAAAAATTATCTAAATCTTTATAAACTCATTGATTCATTATCCTTTTCTATAAAGATGAAAACAGTTGTTGACATTTAACATTTACTCAAGATCTTACTGTTTTATGGAGTGGTTGTCATACATGTAAGTCATTTATATCATTTTTCAGGCAAAATGTTAGATTATTTTTATGATAGATTTTTTTTTCTCCATTATCCAAAGCTGGTAATTGAGTCCCATTGTATTTACCAATTGCCTTCTGTTAGTCCATCCAGCTTTTATTGAAAACTCATGCAAAGTACTGTGCTGGGTATCATGGAAGATAAAAGATAAATAGGGAACAGCCCTTTCCAGTGTAGTGGGAGAGACATACTTATACTTGACTAACAAAAATGTGAGGCAGATTGTTAAGTTCTGTGATAAACATATCATGTTGATATTTCTGGTAGAAGTACTCATATGTGGGGATGAGTGTCACTTCATTGTTATTTTTTATTTTGCTTCTAGTCCATAAATTCCCAGTCTGTTGGTCCATCATTAACACAGCCAGTGATGTCTCAAGCTGCAAATTTATCAGTTCCACAAGGCATGTCCCAGGTATTTTTTATTTTAGTTGAGCATTTACAAATGATAAATTGCTTTTATGATTAAACACACACACACACACATTTCTCTAGACATTCTAAATGTCCCTAGTTAAGAATCAGTGCATCTGTAACTATAGTTAGTTAGTTAAACTATATATATATATATATATATATAGTTACAGATAGTAGTTTAAACTATATATAGTTAAACTATATATAGTTACAGATGCAGTGACTTAGTTACAGATGCAGTTAATTAGTTAAACTATATATATATATATAGTTACAGATGCAGTGACTCTTAACTAGGGGCATTTAGAATGTCTAGGGAAATTTTTGTTTGATGTAAGGATTAGGGGATACCACTGGCCCTTAGTCACAGGTGTCAGATGTCTTATCAGGATGCATGATAGTCTTATATGATACAGAAGTGTCCTGCTTAGTATATCATAATATCTCCCTCCTATTGAAAAACACTATAGCTATGAAGATAATAAAGATGAAATATAGCAGTTCATTTTGTTCTTCCTATGGATGTTGTAATAAGAATTGAGTCACCTTATTAATAAATACATTCATTAATTCCTACATAGGATGTTTATTGAGTTCCTTAGGTGTAATAGGTGCTGACAGTATTTGTAATATCAATACTAAAAGGCTGTTACATCTAGAGGGAGTGACACCTAACTATAATACCATATTATATAGTCTGTGTTGGGCTGGGATTTAGCTCAGTGGGTAGAGTGCCACTCTGCACTCTCTGAGGCCCTGAGTTCAATTCCCAGCACCGCAAAAATGGGAGAAGGGCCTGGCAATCCACTCCCAAGGCAATCTCCAAGCACTCAGCCATTGAAAACCCTATGAGGGTCGCTATGAGTCGGATACCGACTCGACGGCACCTAACAATAACAACATAGTCTGTGTGCAACACACTGACTCTTAATGCAGCCTACAAAAGTGAAGGAAAACTTTCTAGGAGAAATGTTGCCTGGTCTGAGTCCTAAACAAGCCTAAATATAGCACTTAGCAAGACACAGGAGAGTAATTCCAAAATCAGTGCTGTGTTGTTACTCTTTGTCATAACTTCTCAATTTGTGATTTATAACTCATACAGTGTCTCAAACACATTAAGAATACTTGTTGTTGTTGTTGTTGTTACGGTCGAGTCAGTATCTGACTCATAGCGACCCTCATAGGGTTTTCAATGGCTGCCTGTTTCGGGATTGCCTTGGGAGTGGATTGCCAGGCCCTTCTCCCATTTTTGCGGTGCTGGGAATTGAACTCTGGACCTCAGAGACTGCGGCGAAGCGCTCTACCAACTGAGCTAAATCCCAGCCCTAAGAATACTACTGAATAATAATAAATATAAAATCTTTGTTTTGTTTAGCGTTAAATCCTGATGTCTAACCATACACTATAGTGCAAGGGCTTTATAGTAGCACTCTACTATTAAGTATTATATTTAGATATAACATTTTATAATCAGCATCAAGTCCTCAAATCTTATTTATTTTGAAGTATTGGCAAAACTTTTCTGTAATTATTCAGACATGTTTCCAGTGTTTATTTTTAAAGTCAGGATACTGCAAAAGTATGTGTAGGGGTATTTTCATGAAATAAATAATATGTCCTATGTCAAAAATATTAGTAACCATTCAAATCTCACATTCACTAATAAAGCTAAAGACTTTGCCTCTTTGTTCTGTGGTTTTTTCCCCTTTGTATCCTGTGTTCTCTGTTTCTCTTATTTATACTTAATACTTTAAGTAGTGACAACATAAGTTTACCTACAGGTACAAATAACTTGAATTAAAATATATTTGTATAACATACATATGTATAACATTTTGACTGATATTTTTAAAAAGGACATGAGAAGATTGGGGTATTAAATTTATAATTTTTCTCAAACCTAGTAGACACTGATATATAATATGGTCTGATTATTGTCAACTTCAGAAATCAAAGTTGTATGCTTTAAAAAGTTATAATCAGTATCCTTAGTGCAAACTTTAAAAAATTAATTCATATTAATTTAGTATAACCTTTTTGAAGATAGAGTAAAAAGATGTTGGGGAAGCAGTCCTCACTTTTAGGAGTTCATTATAGGAGACTATGAGGTAGATGTCCAACAAAGTGAAACTCTTTCTGCTCTTCCATTCTATCACATACTAAGTATTCATGGAAATAATTAAATGAGTCTGTATAGGTTTAAGGGATGAATCATCAATGTGACTAAATTACAAGCAGTAGAAAATAGGACCTGCTTATGTCGTAGATGAAAAACAGAAGATTGAAAACTCTGAAAGTAGAATATATTTGATTTCATTCCTGTTGTACTCATTCATTCATTCATAATTGTTTCATCTTTAAAACTTGTACTTTAAACTTGTCTAGTGATAGTACCAGTTGAAAATATGAGTGAAAATAGTAGTGTTGGCTATGTGTCAAATTTTTGTAACTTTGCATAATTCTAATGTGTTCATAGAAGACATTCTAGGGATAACAGAATTTTATATGAATTTGACTCCAGGTGCAATCAGTTTTCATTTGGTAGAGAGTAGAAAGGAAGATAAGAAGTTAAGTCACTTGTTTTAATAAGTGGTTGAGCCATAATATGATCTCAGGTCTTCTAACTCCAGGGTGTACTTACAATCAGTCAAGATCAAACCAGAAATCAAAAGCTTACAAGAAATTTGAACACAGTTAATAGAAAGAAAAAAAAGTTAACTGGTAGCCAAACAAAGAGGATCTAAAGAATATAGGAATAGGAGATGTAGAAAGCAGCCCTAACATAAGTTAAGGGGAAAGCACCCAAAGAAGGGGCCGACTTGGAAGACAACCACAGCCTTCTAATTACTTCTTCCTTGGTACCAGGCTGGGACTCAGATCCATTGTGAACAAGGGTGACTTTAGCCACTAGGTAATAGAGAAGTTCACTGAGGTGCCACAAAGAAGGGCCTGAGGGTAGGAAACCACTGCGTAGCAGACTGGTAAAATTTGTTAGGAAGCTGCCCAGTAGAATATCACTGAGACGTGCTGGGAAGCTGCCTGCTTGGGTGCTGATGAGACTCACTAAGAGCTCCCCAAACTGGCATCTCTGACATAAGAGAAGGATGTATCACCAGAAGCAGGAAGATAAGAAGCTTCATTTGTAGTATCCTTCCAACACCATCTACTAACAAGGCTTTGTGTCTGCCAGCAAAGGGGAAGTATTTTTAAGGTCCAACTTTAGTGTCAAAGGAAAGATTGGCAAGATTAGGTGCTGCCAGGCAATGCATTAAGTGGTATGACATTCTTAACTCTAGATAAACTCTTTCTTTTTACATTACACAATTATGAGAAGCAAGTGATTCTAAAATATGTTACTCTCTATATGATACTTCAGTTTCAGTTTTCAGCTCAATTAGGAGCCATGCAGCATCTTAAAGACCAGTTGGAGCAGCGGACACGGATGATAGAGGCAAATATTCATCGGCAACAAGAAGAACTAAGAAAAATTCAAGAACAACTACAAATGGTCCATGGTCAAGGACTGCAGGTTAGTTACTGTTATATTTAAATACAAACAAAGCAGCACATTCACAGTTTGGATTCCTGGGAAATGGACTTTTCTAAATGAAAAGTGAGATACAGGAGAAATATTTTACCAGTTCAATTCAGTAAATGCCCACTGGTTACCTGCTTAATATGATTATGTATAAAGTCTGTACAGATGTTCATTCCTAAGGGTATTTCTGTCAGCATCCTTGTTATTTTAGATTAATGTACTCCAAATTTTAGTAAGCTCCAATCCATAATATAAAATTCTATTTTATACAAGTTTTGAGATACTGATTTATAAGTAGTAGTTTTAATAAAATACCAGTAAATATGATTCATACTCATGTTATTTGACCAACCATCAGAGCCATCTAGGAGGCTCAGACTTTGGTAAAGGAAAACTTTATTTGAAACTACTTTTCTCTCATGTCAATTAATTTTTTATGTTTTTTTCTTTTTTTAATTTATAAATGTTGGTAGGGTATATAGAGTAATAAGTCACTTGCTGTATCCATTATGTAACTACTAGCTGATGTCAATTATTAATGGTGGATGATACAAAACTACCAGTCCACAGGAGTTTGAATGCACTGAGTTACACATTTTCTAACAATTGCAAACATGATAAACATAGGATGAATGAAAGAATGAATATGAAGCTTCATATTTTATTCAGTAATTATTAACTATTCACTCAAATGACTTACATTTTGGTACTTGCCTTTTAAACTTAATTTGAAACTCTTTTTACTTTCTTTAAACGCTGTCATTCATCTTTGTTTTTAAACTACAAAGCTCGTTTAGGGATGGGGATGTAGCTCAATGGTAAAGCATGCTTGAGGTCCTGGATTTGATCCCCAATTCCCACCCACAAAAAGCTCACTTACTATAATCCTTATTTTTAAAGATGTTTTTGCAACAGTCAAACGCTGGATTGAATTTTGGTTCTGTTCAACTATCCTCTGGAAATTCATCTAACATCCAGCAACTCACACCTATAAATATGCAAGGCCAAGTTGTTCCTACCAACCAAATTCAAAGTGGAATGAATACTGGACATATTGGCACAAGTCAGCACATGATACAACAGAATTTACAAAGTACATCGACTCAGGTAATGTGGTCAAGTGCAATCTGCTATGGAATATTCAGTAATTGAAAGATGTACTAATGTTAAAACAAAAACAGAACTCTTGTACCATCTCCTAAAGTTTGATAATAATTAGAACATACAATATTGAGAATAAGCATTAAAATATTTTGTGGAAACTTATGTTGGTATTGAATATTTTGACACTGAAAAAATGTTACAGTCTGTTTAAGGGTATGCTCTAATAATTATACTAGGTTTTTGTAACTTACAGGCCATTTCTCTGTGTGTTAAAAAACATTGATTTGCAAAGAAGGCTAACAAGGAAACATGTTGCCCATGTGCAGAATAGACGGGGGGAGCAGGGATAGTTTAAGCAATATTTCATGAAGTTCTGGTAATTAGTTTACATCTGTGACTATAAATGAAAAAATATAAAACTGTCTAATCATCAGTCATTCACTTTGGACATTTAACAGAAATCCTTTGTGTATATTTTTTACATCCCTGTTAAGATTATGCTCCTTTTTTAAAGTCCTAGCTTACCTTCCAGCAAGGAATTCAATACTAACTTATTTTCAGTTACTACAAGTCACTCCTTTGTAATAGGTTTCTGTTAGAGTAAGATATCCTGCCACTTTTTCTCTGTCATATCAGTTCTTACTAAAATGATGGATAGTAGAAGCATACTTCCCAAATAACTTTGTTTAATCTCTCTGTGAAACCTTCTCTTTTCTAACAGAGTCAACAAAGTGTACTGAGTGGGCACAGTCAGCAAACGTCTCTTCCAAGTCAGACGCAGAGCACTCTTACAACCCCACTGTATAACACTATGGTGATTTCTCAACCTACTGCTGGAAGCATGGTCCAGATTCCATCCAGTATGCCACAGAACAGTACCCAGAGTGCTACAGTAACTACATTCACTCAGGATAGGCAGATAAGGTAGTTGTTATATTTTGTCATTTTCTAAGTTGTAATTGATTAAAAGTGACAACTTAGGTCTAGGAATGTAGCTCAGTGGTAGAGTGCTTGCCTAGCATGTGCAAGTCTCTCTTCCATCCCCAACAGTGCCAAAAAAAGAATTCCAGAAATGAAAAATAAATAATTAGATTTTTAAAGACACCATTTTAGTTTATTGTTTACTGTCACTGTTCTTAAATATGAAATAAAAACATATATCTCTTGTTTAAAGACTTAAAAGAGTAACATCACATTTTATTTCTTGTCCAAAATCAAGCTACCAAATATATTTAGAGTCCGCATTCTGCGACACATTGTTGTACATGGATACTTAGGATAGACTTTGTTTCACTGTGCAACTTCCTTGCTTTATTTATTTATTTATTTATGCAGTATTGGGAAATTGAACCCCCACAGCATTTCACATGCTAGGCCAGTGCTCTAGCCCTGAGCTGCACCACGAACCCTTCATTCATTTTTGAGACAGCATCTTGCTAAGTTGCACAGGCTGCCTCTGAATTCAAACTCAAATCCTCCTGCCTCAGCCTCCTGAGTCACTGAGATTACAGTTATGCACCTTGGTGCATCGCAATTTTTATCTTTTTAATAAAGATGTTACAGAATTTTCATGTAGGAATAGTGATTAGGGTAGCTTTTCTTTCTTAAATTTGTTCAGTGCTCAAAATATATTATTTTGTTCTTGTTTTTTTTTTTTTTTCTCTTTTAAATATATGTTAGGATCTTCTTGCATTTCTCCATGTCCCATATATGAAAAACATGTTTTTTGATAGTTTGGTCAAGGGCCCATAACTGGTTAAGACAGTGAGGAGATGGCTCTGAACTTAAACCTGGGTGTCTGATTTTAAGGTTCATATCCTTAAATATATGCTACAGTACGATTTTGTGCACTGTTAAAGCAAAACAGCCATCTATGAGTTATTTTAGTGAGAAGTCCAGATAGATGACTTAGAAACACATTTTTTGAAGAAATATCATTCGCATGCTGGGAAGCTGTTGTTTAACAACTATAGGATGTCTATAGTCTTAAATCTGTGATTTTAAATGCTTTTTATTTCTTATTTATACTCTGAGTGCTATTTCTTATATATACCATTTTGCTGTTATACTGAACAGTAAAATATATTTTATTAAAAGTCATATTAATTTCCAGAGTAAAGTTGCAGGATTACTTAGGCAATGAGACCAAAGAGGACTTGTTGCTTCTTTATGGAGCTCAGTACCCTCAACTTAAAAAGCTTAGTTTCGAAGGAAGTCTTACAGATATACTTCACAGAAATGCCAAGGACTGATTTTTGTTTGTTTTTGGTTTTGTTGCTGGGGATGGGGTGCAGGGCCTCATGCATGCTAAATACATGCTTTAACATTAAGGATGATTTTAAATCCTGAGAAAAAAGATACTAAACTAGAATGTTAAACATGCATTTTGGAGGGTACAATTTAACAACTATTTGTAAATACCTGTTTTTGGGGTGGGAAAATACTTATGCAAACATTTGGGACCAACCCAGCTAAATATGGCATAGTCCTTTCCACAAAGGCAAGACCAGACCAGTAAAAGTAATAGAAAGGCAAACAAGCTAGAAGTATTTGGTGTAATGAATACTTGATAGGTCTTTAGATAGGAGGAAGTTGGCAGTTTTATAGATTGAGGCAAACAAGTGAAAAGAGGAATGTGGTCATGGAAAGTTTTGCCAAGGAGGAAATTCTTGGCCTGAGTCTTAAAGAGCATAACTTTTAGGTTTGTTTGTAGTGGGGAGTCTAGGAAAGTATAGATTCAAAAGAAATTCATTTTAGAGGCTAGGGATAGGGGCTCAGTGGTAAAGTGCTTGCCTAGCATGTGTGATGTAAGGCCCTGGGTTCAATCCCCAGCACTGCAAAAAAAAATTTTTCTTAAAGTACACATCTATACTACATTTAATATTGTTACATACTTTTAAACAGATTGTAACACAGTTACATCATACTGTATCAACACAAGGTTCATATCTGTTTCCTTGCTATGATGGCCAATGTTAGCATGAACTTCATCTCACAGACAAGGTAGATGGAAATAATATTGTTCCCCATAGAGAAAGGGGATAGAGGGAAAATTAGTAAATTCTAATAGGTGAGCAGTATGGTACATTGATAAATTTATAAATTGAGAGCACTTTCATTCATTGTTAGAATGTCACTTGTTTTTAATTGTTTATAAGATACATCTTTCAGTGCAAATTTTTTCTATAAATGTAGAGTTGTTTTAAATTATCCTATGGTAGCTTTAGGTTTATTCATGAACTATGCCAATATATGAATGTACCATGTGTCACATATATATGACTTCCAAATACCTAGTCATTTTATAAAAAGAAGCCCATTTTTTTTACAAGCTTAAAATTTTTTAACCATTTTAAAGTATATTGTTCAGTGACTTTAAGTACGTGTACATGATAGTTATTGTCATCCCCAGATAGTCCAGAACTTTTTTCATCTTTCCAAACTGAAACTTCATACCCATTAAATGACTCCCCAGCCTCCCTGCCTCTTGTCCTTGTCAACTACCTTTCTACTTTCTATCTGTATGAATTTGACTACTTTTTTTCCCGCAGTACTTGGGGGCTAAACCCAGGGCCTCACACATACTTTACGCTCACTGTGCCACCTAGCCCCTTTATTTTTTAAATCGAAACATGGTCTAAGTTACACAGGCTGCCTCTGGCCTCGAACCTGCAATCCTCCTGCCTCCACATCCTGAGTCACTGGGATTACAGGCATGCGCCACCATGCCCAGCTGAACTGACTACTTCAAAGTATTTCATAGCCTGCAGTTGTACCACTGTGGCGTCCTATCCCATCAGATCTCAGAAGCTAAGCAGGTTTGGGCCTGGTTAGAACTTGGATGGGAGACCGCCTGGGAACATCGGGTGCTACAGGCTTGGCAGAAGGACTCTGCAACCCACTCCCAAAAAATAATCAGCCATTGAATAGCAGAGAATCAGCCTATGAATAGCAGAGAAGCACTGACAGTAGTATTTCACCTGTTGTATATAGAGTTGCTAAGAGTAGGAGACTGACTCGAAGGCACCTAACAACAACAAAGTATTTCATATAAGTAAAATCATATAGTATTTGTCATTTTGTAAATGTCTTATTTCACTTAGCATAATGTTCCTAGGGTTCATCCGCATTGTAGCATGTGTCGGAACTTCATTCCTTTTTAAGACTGAATAATATCCCATTTTATATCATGTACCATATTTTGTGTATCCATTCTACCATGTCAATGGCTACTAGAGTTGCTGCCACCTTTTGGTTATTGTGAATAAATAGTGCTATGAACATAGGTGTATAAATATCTGAGTTGCTGCTTTCATTTCTTTTGGGTTGTATACCCCAAAATGGAATTGCTTCATGTGTTCATTGTGTTTACTTTTCTGAGGAACTGCCATAAAGTTTTCCAGACTAGCAGTGCACCAAAGGTTCCAGTTTCTCCACCTCTTTGCCAAGACTGATTATTTTCTATTGCATTTTTCTGTAATAGATAAGCTGGTGGGTATAAAGTGGCTTTCCATTGTGTTTTTGATTTGCATTTCCCTAATGATAAGTGATGCTGATACTGTTCTCTGTACATAGTGGCCACTTGCATTTCTTTTTTTGGAGAAATACCTATTCAGGTTTGACTTTTGTCCATTTTTTGAATGGGTTGGTTGTTTAGTTATAATAATTCTTTATATTTCCTGGTTATTATGATAACTAAATATACCAGATGCATGATTTGCAAACATTTTCTTCCATTAGTGGGTTACCTCTTTACCCTGTAGATTTTGCCTTTTGATGAACAGAATTTTTAATTTGATGTAGTTTATCCGTTTTTTTTTCTTTTGTTACCGTGCATTTGGTGGAGTCAGTGTAACCACTGCCAACTCTAATGTCATAAAGTTTTTCCACTATATATTCTCCTAAGAGTTTTATAGGTTTTAGGTCTTATGTTTAGGTCTTTGATTCATTTTGAATTAATTTTTGTATATGATATGAAGTAAGGGTCCCTCATTTATTTTAATACGAGTTTTTAAAAAGTTATGTTTTGTCATTTATGTTTTTGTCATGTTGGTTTTGCTACATACATTTTTTTTGTTTGATTAATATCCAAAAGAGAATCTTTTAAAACAGAAACAAAAATTGAATATACACCTCTTATAAAACTAAATTGGTAATGTTGTTGACTATTATTTTAGATAAATGTTTAGCACACTGCCTTTTATAATATATACTTTGTACTTTGGACTCTACTTCTTTTCTTTCTTTCCTCTCACAGATTTTCTCAAGGTCAACAACTTGTGACCAAATTAGTAACAGCTCCTGTAGCTTGTGGGGCAGTCATGGTACCTAGTACTATGCTCATGGGTCAGGTGGTGACTGCCTATCCTACTTTCGCCACACAACAGCAGCAGGCACAGACACTGTCAGTAACGCAGCAGCAGCCTACGCCGCCTCAGCAGCCGCAGCAGCAGCCACCACAGAGTTCTCAGGAACAGCAGCTTCCTTCAGTTCAGCAACCATCTCAGGCTCAGCTGACCCAACCACCCCAGCAGTTTTTACAGGTAAATTCCCCATGGGAAAGCTGTCTCAAACCCAGTTATTTTTTATAGAGGAATTATGCATTAATGAACAGGTTTGTAAATGACCTGGAAAATCCATAAAAGCTTATTGTACAATTTACATCTCTTTAAAGATAAAAAGCTTATCCTGATTAGCTCTTTTTTTTCTTCCCTTGTTCAGACTTTGGAAGACTTTTAGCCCTGCCATGTGCATAACTAATTATCTGAACTGTTGGGTAGCGTAAATGGCCTAGTTCCTGCCCACTTCAGGGCACCTATGTTGAGTCTTATTTTCACTCCTGGGCTAGAGTGTCTGGAATTTAATCAAAGGCCCCTTTTTTTCTTCTCTTTCTTTCTAGATACACATCAAACTCTACTCTGCATAAAACAGGGGTATCAAGAGGGATTTCTTTGTCAGCATAGACATTATCTTAAACTTTCATTGGACTAAATTTTATTAGAATTTTTCTGTTATAAGTTAATGTCAGAGGAGAAGTGTGGTGGAGGTACAGTATATATTGTAGTTAGAGCCTGGGCTTTGAAGTCAGGCTGCCTTGAATTGTGTCCCTGCTATATCATATACTTAAGTGACTTTTGGCAGCTTACTTAAACTTACTAAACCTCACTTATAAACTGGAGGTTATAATAGTTCATACCCTACTCATTTACAAAAAAGCATATAAATTGGTGAACACAGTATCAGACAGATAACTGTCATTTATGACCACTATGTTGACAAATTTAATGGACATTCAGCTTAGCCAAAAAATAGACACAGTTGTCATGTGGGTAAATCATAAAGGATCTCCTTTTCATAGCATACAGAAGAAAGTAATGTAGGTCAGGGTCCTCTGCAAATAAACCAGTACAACCAGTTGCTGGACCTCAATGTCCTCACAAGGAAATCCAGTTATTTCCCTTCTGGGCTGACCACAGCAATTTAGAATGTTGGCTAGTCTTGGTTTATACTGGAGACCACCTCATCTGGACTAGGCACATGTCATCAGTTCCACAGTTATACAATGTTATGATGTAGTTAGGAGATTCAGTAGTATACTATATATTCAAGCATATATACAGTCTTTAATTTATTACTCTTTATATTCTGGTTCAAATATATCCTTATTTTGTTGATGTGAAAGACTAAAACAGATTAGTTGCCTAAATATCTCTGAGAGTATACTCACAATCTCTTAGACCTTAAGTATATACTGGAGCCATTAATAACTGTCTTAGCTATTATTGTATATAAACTAATAAGATATTAAAACAGTTCTAAACTATTATCTATGCCTGCAGTTGTAGCCTTGTGGCATCCGATCCCATCAGATCTTGGAAGCTCAGCAGGGTCAGGCCTGGTTAGTACTTGGATGGGAGACTGCCTGTGAACACCAGGTGCTTAGGCTTGGGAGAAGGACCTGGCAACCCACTCCCAAAAATCAATCCGCCACTGAGAACCCTATGAATAGCAGAGAAGCATTGACAATAGTGTTTTGCCTGTTATGCAGGGTCACTGTGAGTCGGATACCAACTAGATGGCACCTAACAACAACAACAACACTATTATCTAGAGGAAATAATCCAATAAGAATTAAGCAAAGCTTAAGAAAGGATCTTTTTCCTAAGTCTGTCAATGAAGGATGGCCCTTAAAAGAATGAACATTCTCTTCCTACCTACTTCTCCCCAAAGATACAAGATCTATAAAGAAAATAAGCAATATCTATAAATATACACATGTAGGTAATAAATATACAGTTTGACTTTGCTAATTATACCTCTGTTCCCAAGTGTATCTGTATTGTAATCCTGTAAGGCACATAAATGTCCTGAGCCTGAATTCCTTTGTCTTACACAGACTTTTCCTAATAACAAAGAGAGGAAGAAAACTCTCAAGGTCTTGGCAAATTTTAATGATTTTTAAGGATCTGTATGTGTGTGTATCTGTCTGTCTGTCCATGTTTCCATCATATACATTAGCAAACATCACCCACTGCAGTGCCATTTTAAACTCAAGAACTTTTTATCAAGTATATTGTCTTGGGAAAGAACTTTTATTTGAAAAATTTAGCATTCTCTCACCTGTTTTTTTTGTTTGTTTTTGTTTTTATATATATCCAGAGTTACAGAGTAATGAACAGCAATGCCAGGATTAAAAACTTGATGAAAGAAATTGAGGCACATGGAATTGAAACTTGTCTAAGATCAAGCAACTTAGTAATGCTATAACATAACTCAAATGCAAAGCCTCTCCCTGTAGATCTTGACTACAGATCCTGTTTTGATTTGGTTTGGTTTGGTTTTTCATTTCTTCACACTGCCACATACAGGACTTAGGCCTCCAACTTTGCCCTCATTTTTATGGCACTTTTAAATAATAATGCTGATTGTTGTTAGGTGCCATCCGAGTTGGGTCTGACTCATAACAACTGTTATGTACAACAGAATGAAACACTACCTGACACTGCCATGCTTGGCACTATGTCAGTGCTTCTCTGCTATACTTAGGGTTTTTAATGGCTAATTGTTTCAGGATTTTTTCAAGAGTGGGCTGCCAGGTCCTTCTCCCATTTTTGCAGTGCTAGAGATCCAACCCAGGGCTTCAGAATGCACAGAGCAGCATTCTACCAACTGATCTAAACCACAGACATTTATTTATTATTTATGCAAACTCAATGCAGTAGGCACTGTTACTCCTATTTTGTGGGTGAAGAAACTGAGGCTGAGAGAAGTAAACATCTTAACGAAGGCACACATCTGTTGAGCAGGTAGCCCAGGCTTGAGTCTAGTCTACTCAGGGTGTGCAGTCTTCACCGACTTTGCTTCTTTAACCAGCAGTGGATCTGTGTGCAGAAGGCATTGTCTATTTGACCTTGGAATAGTTGTGTCTCATACAGTCACAGCTGTGCTATCATTTCACTCTTTAAAATTTGGGGATTTAGGACATAAAGTGAAAAAGTATGTGTGGTTTTTTTGCATGCTGATTACTTTTTATACTGTGAAACTTCTAGTTCAGAGTCCATTAAAAGAAATTTCATTGTGCTTTCCGAAGGAGGGAAACCTTCACAAGAGTTTTCCAAGAATAGAAATTTTAAATTAGCAAAAATGAGACTTTAAAGACTTTGTCCCTGTCATAGTGGACAACTTGAAGTAAATTTTATCTGAACAGTATAAAAGAGTAAAGCAGTGTTGCATAATCCATTTGTTTTTTAGACTTCTAGGTTGCTCCATGGGAATCCTTCAACTCAGCTCATCCTCTCTGCTGCGTTTCCACTACAACAGAGCACCTTTTCTCAGTCACATCACCAGCAACACCAGTCTCAGCAACCACAGCAACTTAGTCGACATAGGACTGACAGCTTGACCGATCCCTCCAAGGTTCAACCACAGTAGCACATGTACTTCCTCTCTGATGCCAAGGGAGGAGGGGGATGGCCCATAAAGAGTTGCCCAGATGACATGAGGATAGGAAGAGAAGTTCCAGCACTTTCATCATATGTAGTATTGAGTGTTCTAGTTCCTGGAATTAGTTGGTAGGGAAAATGCTGCCTCGTGCTACAGATGTACATCAAATACCAGCCAGCAAGAGATAATCATGGGGACATAGCCAATTCTGACAGTGTTTCAGTTGCCCAGATATTTTTGGTGGAGAAAGAGTATATTGCCAAATGTTAAGAAGCTCAGCTAGCTTCACCTCTAGTGAAGGCACTAACAATGTTAGTAAGCTTTAGTGTTTCTGTGCCTGGTACCAAGTGTTACAGAGGACACACCATTGCCATGTCAGGGGTTTGCGTACAGTGATGCCATGAAAATAGTCCAGTAGTCAGTAGTCCCTCAACCCCAAACCCTTCTCCCTTTTCAGATAACAATGGAACAATAATTACTTTCAGAATGTTGTATGGGTTCAAATTCTTTATGTATAGATGCTGTAAAAATATGTATATGTCTGAATGAAGGAGAGAAAGCAAATGTTGTTTGCTGCATGAAAGCATTATCTCTTTCTAATAGGTATGAGTACATTTCATTAGATTTTGACATCATGTAAAAACTGGTAAAGCTTCTGTTTTTCCTTTTGTTTACAACATGATAGCATTCTGTTCACTTTTCCAGGGCACAAGTCTTTTTGTTCATACTTTGGCTGTGATGTCACAGTTTGTTCAGTGAGGTATGATGTGCTGCTGGGAATGGATTTTTTTTCAGGTTAAATTATTGATACAGCAGGAATTTCAAGTTATTCTGAAATATCCCTCATTTCATTGTTTTTCAATTATGTTTGAAAATAGGATTTGCACTGCTTTATTTTAGATGGTTGAGAGTTTGATCACATATTTTGATATATTTCGTAGTTGGAAATATTTATGTAAATGGTTTTCAACAAGCCTGAAAGTAACTTCAAGAATGTTTCAGTTATAGGAGTGAAATTTGCACACAAAACATTTTAGGCACTTTTTAACATTCTCAGTGGTGGGAATTTTAACTTTTAGGATTTGTTGGAATCCTTTTATTATCCTTTATAATTTCAATGTTTCTTTTAGTCGGCAATGATTCAGGGTTATTTGAGGGAAAACAACCCATAGTGCCTTGATTTTAATTCAGGTGATAACTCACCATCTTGAACTCATTGTCTGGTTTCAGTAGCAGTTTTGAAACCTGAAACCTTAGTACATTTTTAGCAGCATGTGAGTGTCAGTGTCATTATTCTCCTAAGTTCCTATGAAGACTGCTGTGAGTCTCTGGGTTAGGGGTACAAATAATTTCGAAGTAAAAGATGAAAACCTAATACTATCACAGTTATTAATATGATCCCATAGTTGTCTTCTAAATTAGTGTCTTCCTTTAAAGGTAAATAGTCATTTAAGAATTTCCAGTAAACATTTGCTCAGTATAACTTTGATATTCCTACTAAAAAAGGGGTAGAAACTGGCTTTGCCTTCACTACAACACTAGAATGTTGTAACTCACATGCTTTCTAAACATGAACTAAGATTTCATCTGGCAATATCATAGTTTAAGGTAATAAATTCCAACACAAGTTACATACATTTAAAAAAAGGCATTTTTTTTTTTAGATTTAATGGTACTAATAATGAAATTTGCAACTAGAACAAGAAAATTTGTGGAAAATATCTTATTAGAATATTTTAAAAATTACTGACAAGAGGGAGGGCAATAAGGCTAATAAATCAAAATTGACTTTAAAAGAAAATGTATAACAGAAGTGAGGTTGCTAAACAGAAAAAATTTTGAGCAATGAAAATAATCTGATGCAGAATTGTTAAAGGGCTCAGAGGAAAGCTAAGTCAGTTCTCTGTCCTCAGTTTTGCTATCATCCTTAAGGAATATCTTTATTTTTCTGTAAAAGAACAACCTCTCCACTTCCCCCAAAGTAAAACAAACTTAACACAAACAACAGAAACAGCAAAAAATCCCAAAACTATACTTTGCCACAATTTAATTAGAAAGTTAATGTTGAGAAAGAAAACAGCCAAAGAAAATTGATATCCACCCTTCTACAAAAGAAGCGTGACTGGATACCAGTCAATAATTAGTATATCCTGGAGTTCTTCTAGCTAAATGATCATCCAGAAGATTCCTGACATTCCCATGAATATCATGAATAGAATCAGAATATGTGTGTTCTTGAGCACACAAGGCAAAATTGGTGATGTAAAATATAGCAGCAGCATTGCTTTTCTCCCCCTTTCAAATTGCCTTTCTTGACCTTATGCCATTCCTTATATATGATTTGTGCCTCATTTATTGGCAATACCTAGTGATAAGGGTTTAGCTAACAAAAGATATGAAGAACTATTAAGGCTTACCCTCTAAGTAAGTACCATACTTAGAAGATTATGAACTGTGAGTACTATGTACCTAACAGAAGCAAAGCATAAGACAAGCCACAAAGTAAATTTGTAAACTGTTTATTTACTAACATTCTCTTACTCCATCCCTTTCAAATATTTTCCATCTCCCCATCTCCACAAACATTTGTGAAAGAAAATTAATTTTTTATTTATAATTCTTGTTGCTCTTCACAGCTCATCTTTTTCCTGCTCAAAATTAACAACTGCTAATTTTTTTAAAGGAACACGTAGCTGCTGATTTTGGTGTCGGTATGGAGACTTGTGTCGCAAAAACTAGTCAGTACCAGCTGCCTCTTCTTTACCTTTGGTTTCCTCCTGGTTCTCTTGAATTGGGATTGCAAAACTGCCCCTGTCCCCTCTCCCTGGTGAGACTTGAGCATTGAGATGAAGATTCAGCAGTTGCCTGTTCTTCATTCATTTTTGTAGCCAAAGTTGTTAGTTAAAATCTTAAATTTAAATCATGAAAAGATACCAAATAGGAACACCTGTCAGCTTCTTAAAAATCTTACCTTCTCCCTGCTTTTCTCTCATAGGGATTCAGTTTTTCTTAAAAAACATTTTATTCTAGGTGGCACTTATAGGTAAGAAACTGTTGAGGAAAAGGACAGATGCTAGCGGTTCTGTAGATAGTCAACTTACGTGGACTGCTATGGCATCAGCTGGGTCGATGTTGCTTAAAAATAGAAGTGAGAACAGCAAGGACTAACAAAGTTGCTACTGAAGAGTGGTGGTCAAACCAGAACCTAGACACTTGAAAGTACTTTTTTTTTTTTTTTTAGAGTGGAAAATATGGGAGGAGAAGCAAATGTGGTGGATGGGGGTAGCATGTAAGTAAATACTACAGTCCCCAAACTCCATCCTAAATTCAGGGTAATTCTAGAGTGCTGTGCTTTGCTTTATCACTTAGATGTGGCTTAGGAATGTACCAGTAATGAATGCCAGTGATTTTGAATAGCTGTAGAATACTCCATGCAGAATAGCGAACACGTTTGAATTCTTTAGATATGCTGTAGTTGGTCATTGCCTTAAAGCAGTCTCTTGAAGATAGGAGCACTGAAGCAGTCCGGCTCTATATAAAGGGCATGCGTTGAAGGGGAATGAGCCCTTGTTCAGGAAGCCTTAGAAAGGGGCCCTTAAAGTAGTAGTCTATAATAGGTGGAAATTCTTTTCACCTGGATATTACTCTGTTTGAAAATGTTTCCACTATGCTGAGGCAAACTTTTTAAAAGTGGAATGCAGATAGCATTTTACTTTAGTATTTCTACCTTTTTTCCTATTTCTTTGATGATTGAAGGTTTGTTGATGAACTTTGTGTAAAACTCATTCAAGTCTGCAACCTTTCCAATATCTGTGGCCGTGTTTAGTCTACGGAGTCCATGTTGGAAAGTATAAACACTGGATGTTAATATTGCTGAGTGCATCAAGCCAGGAGTAAGCTGATTGGAACTTCTCAATGATGGAGAAGAAACAGCACAAAGGCACTTGCCATTTTAACAGTGATTGGAGAAAGAGAACTTTTAAGACTGGATTGGGTGAGCATTCTTCTAAAAGGAGCTTCTGAAGTAATTGCAAAGGAAAAGATTGACTATTTTTATAGCATATTTAATATATTTGTATATAACTATGAGTATAGTAGGAACCCTCTACATGCATCCCACTTTTCTAATTTCCTCCCCCTTTTGCCATAGCCCTAGTGTAGCCTCATCCGCATGGGTAATGTGCCTAATGTCAGCCTACCAAAAGATAGTGCTGCTGCTTTTTCAGACAGGTGAGATCTGACTCTCATGCCCGGGGATCCTTTATGGGAGGAATAGCACACACTTGAAACAATATACCACAGTCTAAAAGCATCATTTTGAAATGTAACAAGCACTTTATTGCAATTATTCATTTTGATAAAGTTTATTATCTTAGGCATTAACCATTTCTAAAGGATCCCCAAATCATCACTTAGGTGAAATTATAAATGACACATTTCTGAGAAATGTTTAGATCCAGTGAACCATAGTAGGTTTATGGGAGTGATTTCAGGGTAGCCAAATGAGCTCTGACTTTGGTTTTGAATGTGGTGGAGTCAAGGGATTGTAGATGCCTAGTTCCATTTAAACACTATTGTAAACCTATTTTGCCTATTGTGTGGACACCAAAAGAGACCAATGAGCCTGTTTATTTTCAGAGGTCTAGGAAAACTGCATCTGTGTGAGTAGATGTACAGAACTAATCTAAAAGTGATTGGTAGTAATACTTTATAGAGTACAGTAATTTCAAGAATTATTCTGAGTGTTTTAAATGTGCCCTGAAATGTTGGCATGCCATTTCAGCGTTTCTATTTGAATTGCTCTTGTAATATTTTTGCACAAAAAGGACTGAGAAAAAGACTGTTCTGGTTGAAGAAAAAGTATAATTTGATCTTATTTTAATGTCTCCTGTGGAAACACCAGGTATGAATTTTGTTGGTATAGTGATTAATTCAGGATATTTAAAACAGTGTTGAATAGCTCACAAGAAATTAAGCAAACCTGGATATTTAAAAATTAAAATACTTTCTTTCCACATGACTGTTTTGCATATTTTTTCCCCTGTTGTCATAACTTAACACTACATTCCTTGTTTTTTCTTAAGTAATACTTTACAGGTTTTGAGTATTTATAACAATATTTTGTAAGCTGCCTGGATTTTCCAGGGAAATGTTCTTTAGTGAAATAGGATAGTCAGGTAATTTCTAAAGAGACTATTAAGAGAAGTTCCATCACCACCACCAGCAAACACTGAGGTGCTGCATTAAGTGACAATCAAAATAGTAAGTATTTATGAAAGAATTTTGAAAGTGGTTGAAAGAAGGAATTGCTTTGAAAGCAGTTCCCAGGGTTTCTTGAATAAAAATTGATAAATATATTTATTTATATTTTTAAATATCTTTGAATTTTCTCATCAGTGATTTCAGTGTTGTGTATTTAGTTTGTAGTTTTGTTTTCTGTCTTGCATCATTATCTGTACTTGGAGAACTGGCTTTTATTTAGGGCAGTTGTTAGTCCTCTAGATGCTTCTCCATGGAAAAGGTCAGGAGGATAAGGTCAGGACAGCAATGGAGGGCCAAATCCAGATGCACCTGAACTCCTTCCTGCTTTCAATTCATTTAAGAAAATATTTAAAAAGATAACTCATTTCAGTTCTATTTTACATAGCTCCTACCTTTTTCTAGTTTCACTTCACTGCCCTCTGTTTTATGGGCACTTTTTGTGTGATATTTCCCCAACACAGCCAAAGGCCAGTATGATAGATCCAATGGCACATGTTGCCTGTTTTGCCCACCTTGGAAAACGTTAGTAATAAGCCAGCATCTCCTAATGGATATCATTATCATATCCATAATAAAGTCCTTAAATAAAGATGGAACAATGGATACACACTGAAAACTTCTACTACAAAAGTTTGCTGTCTTTCTATAGTTTTAGCATTGCTTGAACATTGGAAACCGACATGTGAGGATTCTTCCTGCTCACACGCACTGGAACTCTACTTCAGGGGTCCTGGGTAGCTCAGGAGTTCCCCGGCTCACACAGGGGTCCCTCAGAGAATGGCAATTAAAACACTTGTCAATCACAGGTTGGATTTAATATAGAAAATGTTTAAACTCTAAGGATTAAATTGAAGATACTCTGTTTTCAAATGTATGCTTTTCAATCTCTGAGGAAACTGTGACATTGCTTTAAGGAATGACATTTAAATTTTTTTATGTGTATCTTTGAATTGGCCTGTACTGCTAGCCATGGTTGTGCCAGTACTAAGAGGTTAAAATGTAGGAAAAATTATGTTACCTTCCAGTTATTGTATTATATAACTAGACAATCATCTTCAAGCAAAAAGGTTGTCCAGGAGGTATATATTTTTTAATAAAAAATAGATGTGCCAGCCAGAACAGCTGTCACATGGCTTAAGTTGGGGAAGGGCCTCAGTATGGCACTTACATAGTCATTCTATGTAAAGATCAAAGCCCAAAGATGAATTAAATCAGTGGTGTAAACCAATTAGTGCAAGGGAAAAAAGTTTTATCTTCGTAAGTTTTTAATTGTTAGTATCAGTCTGTAGTTGTAAAAACATGCCCCATATTCCGTCTGATGTTGTGTGGGTTGTAGTGTGCTACTCTTGACATTGCTGTTCTTATTGCTTGGTTCTGGATTTAATAAAGCAGACAGAGCCTGTCATTCTTACTTCCAAAAGGGTGGGGCTATAAATGGCTACTGATATTCAGATAAGAATACTGCCCCAAAGGCAAGCATTTAATTGAAATCTAAATTAATTTACAAAAATGAGATGGCCATTTTTCAGGGGTTGTCTTCTGCTAAAACCTTAAATTGCATAGAAACCTGAGAGATGTTAATTGTTTCAATGGTGCTATATTAGGTTCCCTGATTTTCATGAGCTATGTTTGGAAATACAATATTATATAAAATATGTGGATTTTGTTACCTTCTCAATATTGCCATTTTAATTTGGTATTAGAATTGGTTACAAAGTTGTCCTTTAGGAAGACGGTAACAATGTGTTATTTGCTTACCTTCACTTAGGCCTCTTGCTATATGGTCATGTTCCCAGGTTATGATGTGCATAGCTCTTAAAATCTACATGTACTATTATAATGCTCTTTCCTATAGACTGTTCTAATGTATTCAGAACCTAAAATTACAGCAAAAGAGCCAAGCAGTAGTATTGTGGGTTTTTTTTTTTTTTTTTTGTAAATGTAAAAGTAATTAGATTAAGATTTTGTTTCCTTCAATTTTAAAAATAAAAAATACCTCAGAGCTGTTTTCAGTATCACCTGCATTTCTCCAAAAGTAACACCTGCTTTATGTGGCATATAACTTGTAAGAATCACATTTTGGATTTATAGAAAGACTATTAAATATTTTTAAATCGCTACCAGTGACATTTTTTTCCTTTCTTTTTAGTGAATAGTGGGGCCTAACTGCACGAGCAGTTTTTACCTTGTAGGTTAGGTCTGAATTGCCAAATTCTCCAATTAGTTATGTTCTGCTGCTACAAGACGGAGGTGCATGTTATTCACATACTAAGCTACCTGAGACCAGCTATCTGGTCAGGTTCATCAAGTTATGATGGTACCAACTACTTTCTACAAGGAATCAATAGTAGTGATAGTTCATCACTGTTGGGGCATCTAATGAGAGGTGTGGTGTGGGGACCTAAACTGAAGTTTCTTTGATGTACTTTGTCTTAATTTATAGATATTTTTCTATAACATTGTCATAGAAAACATTGACTTTTTATGGTAGAGAACTCCTTCAACGTTTTCAAAAATGACTTTTTCTTCATCAATATGTGCTGCTGCCTATCTGGACATCTGAAAGGTACTTTTTAGTTGAAGACTGCTTTTAGGTCTCTTTAGTTGTGACCTGTCCTTCCCATAGATACCATGCAGAACAGTATTAGGTGGTTGATTTACTGGGTTCTTTCACAATCTCTTCAAATTATAAATTCTATTATGGACGTTTGTAGTAGCTCAGTAAACCTTAATTGTTCTGGGCCTGTTACTCTTCACAGAGGGAACACCTAGATATTTGTATAGAGGACCTGGCCGTCAGATTTAAGAAAGGTATTAATAGCAGTGTTACTGCGTATGATCCTAGAACAGGCTGGGAGGAAGCAGCTGTTAGGCTGCTTGGGTGGAGAGTAAAGTTAGAATGTACTTTAAATGACAGTGATTACTAAAGCTGTCATGATAGAATGAGGCTTAGCGTAATGACTGACTCTGTAGGCTCTGGAACAAAACCAACTGGACTGACTCCCTGTTCTGCCATTTGGCCATCTCAACTTGGATGAGAAAATTGTTTTGTTTTTTAAATAATATATTCTTACCTAGTACCTCATGGATCTGCAGCCGTAGCCCTGTGGAATCTGATCCCATCAGATCTGGGAAGCTAAGCAGGGCCGGGCCTGGTTAGTACCTGGATGGGAGACCGCCTGGGAACACCAGAAGCTGCAGGCTTGGGAGAAGGACCTGGCAACCCCCTCCCAAAAATCAATCTGCCATTGAAAACCCTATGAACAGCAGAGAAGCACTGATAAATAGTGTTTCCCCTGTTGTACACAGGGTCGCTATGAGTCGGATACCGACTCGATGGCACCTAACAACAACAACAATAGTACCTCATACAACTGTAAGGGTTAAGAGAGGGCTTCAGAATAATAACCTGGCTCCTGGTTAGCTACATACCAGTGTTTCTACATTTACTTTAGAAATTGGCCTATAAATATTACTAGTACTTTGATAAGTTAGAAAGTAACCTATACAGCACACAAGAAACAAGTACTTGTCATACCACTTTTATTTACATCGTATCTACGTTACATTGTTTATTCAATATAGAAAAAATATGAATACATTCATAGTATTCTTTTAATTTGGTAATTCCACATTGTCAAATATTGACTGTTTTTATATTGGGTGTCCTACCCAATTGAAAAGAAGAAGAATGGACCCAGCAAACAATTCTCAAATGCATCATGTTACTGATATAATAATAACACCATTTTTTTTTAAGAACGTAATTTTGAAACAATTTATGATTAAACTACCGCTTACTAGCCCAGGGAAATGTTTCAAAAAGGAGAAATTAATGCAATCTTTCTGCAAGGAAAATTTTCAGGTTAACATCTTTAAAACACTTCAGTGACCAAGGAGAAAATTTATAGTCCTTTTTATACAGGGGTCATGCTGAAAGAAAATCAAGTGGTAGACCCCACTGCACAGAGGTTCCACATATGCCAAAACAGAAATGGGGACCTAAAAACACTATTATGTTGGAGAAAAATCCACACTTTGAAGTCAGGTTTCTTTTAAAAATCCATTTTACAAGTAGAGTCAATGATTATCTGTTTCAGACATAATACTTTCATTAAATGGGTCAAACTCACAAATCAATGCTACAAAATACAGTATTTCCCATTATTTTTAGTTGTAATGTACACTATGTACAGAAAGACAAACGTTACCTATCCTAAGCTAGATTCAGATAAACAAACAGCTTGTTAAAAACCAGAATCAGGACTTATAAATAGTGCAGAAAATGCAAACGCCAAAAAAACGATGCCTCCTATGATTGTCACTGGAAAAGAAGAGAAAAGATTTAAAGATTAAAAGCAGATTTTCCTCTACCCTGACAATGTACAAACAAAATTATGAGGTAGCCAATAAATTTGCCTATTGTTCTCCCAGTCTAGTAAACTAACCTTGAAAATAAATTAACCCCATTTACACAGCAAAGAACACCGAACATTCCTGACTCTAACAGTAAGGATCAGTGTTAACAAGCAACAGAACCTATTTAGTAACTCGCCTTAAAACCCAATTATAAAAAGGAATGCTCAACAACTCCTAACAGTAATTATTTCATCTTTAAACCTTAGTTATTTATAGCTGCATAGAAAATTTTTGGTAGAATCTCACACATGGTATCTACTTATGATTCCCAGTCTTACACATTCCTACAGCCAAAAATTTCTCATATTCCCACAATGCTTGTTTTATTGCCTTGGAAAGTATGTTAACACCAGGCACCATAGCACACAAGTTCAAGACCAGAGCAGCCTGCACAACTTAGCAAGACCTTGTTTCAAAAGATTAAAAAAAAAGGCTGGGGGTAAAGCTCTGTGGTAGAGCACCTGCCCAGCGTTCGCAAGGCCTGGATTCAACCCCCAAGTACTAAAAAAAATAAAAATAAAAGGTTAAGAAAAAGCTACTATGAGTTCAATAGTGTTTTAAGATTAACTTGTACTTCAATAACTTCTACACGTGGCAAAAGCAGTCTGTTTGCAGTAACAGATAATACTTAGGACCTCTAAGCCATGATAATTACAAAGACCAAGTATACTATTGTTTTTATAAAAAACTTTATAAAGTAAAAAACTTCAGAAGAACTTAAATAATCAAACACCCTACTTCTATCAGTGACTCTAAAAAGTTAGAACAAATGATATTTGCTTTAATTAATAAATAGAACCTTACCAGTTCTGACAGAGATTTTTTGTGCTATCATTCTTCCTCCAATTACTGCCAATCCAGTACATAAGCAGTGTCCCACTGTTCCACCCACTGCTACACCATAGGGATCCTGAAAGAAAACAAAAAGCATTAATTTGCTAATGTGAAACCAACCTAAAACTGCTATTTGAGAAAGGTATTGATGACGAAGTGCTGAAAATGGAGGTCCATCACTAAAACAGCATAAACAAACACTTCTGAAAAATCACATGCACTGTAACTTAATGTAAGGTGTAATAGATGCTTGAAGGAGTTGGTATCAGTTATATACTGAGGGTAGACCTTAAAGCAGGAAGAAAGTAGTAACCCTTTGTGCAGGGCTTGAAACTGAACCCAAACTCAAACACTGAACTCGTTCCAGTTCAAGCATTTTTTGTGATGTAAGCAAACAGGACTTGTGTATAGGTTTAAATCCTATGTGTAAATTAGTAGGGCTTCAAACTGAACCTGAACCCTGAATCCATTCTGGTTCAAGCATTGCTAAAACTTTTTCCCTGAACTCAAACCCACTGAAAAATTGGGTTCAGGATCAGCTTTTAAACCCCATCAGAACTCAAACACTCTATAAATTTTAACATATTTAACCACACCCAAATGTCTAGCCCATTTTTCAGAGGTTTCAAGCCCTGCCTTTATGGTATTATATGACTGTGCTAAGAACAAAAACCATACTCCTTAAAATTCTATCCTTGTAGCGCAGTGTCAGGAGCAAAGTATTCATCCAATAGACACCTGCTACCAGATCAAACATGGCCGTCAAATTAGGGAAATCAATGAAGGTTTTCCAGAAAAAAGTCCAGAACAATGAGCAACTGTTAGAAAGACTATTTGATTTTGTTTTGTGAGGAAAAGAACATGCTAATGAGAAAACAACAGTCCAGCAGTAAGAGACAACCAACTGTGGAGCACTTCAGCATTTCTACATAAAACCATGAGGCACAGAAGAGGAGAACACGAGGACAGGGGCCAGGGGACTTAGGATGTCCCACTTGCCAACAGTGTGTGAAGCCCTTGATTTGATCCTCAATCCCAGGGAGAGATGGTGGCCAGGTCATGAAGGACCCTGTAAACTTGGAATGCAGCCTCTGTCTGGTTTTTACAGGGGGAATAACAGCAGGTTTATGCTTTAGAAGTTGAACATCGAGAACTGGAAGGCAATAAGACGGAGGGCAGGGTGCTGGCCCTGATAAGAAATGATGCTGGCCTAGGATGGAGTGGGAAACTACAGGAAGATAAAAGCAGATGAAATTGGGAGGTATAATTAATGCTTCAGTGATGAATGATAGGTGCTATGAAAGAAAACTCAGGCACAATACACGTTTCCTCTTAATTCCAAGACAAATCTGATAAAAAGGTAGAAGTGGCAGAGAAAGATTTTGTGGATGCTGACAAGTGTTAAAAGTGAGATTCATGCCAGGTGTGGTGGCACATGCTTATAATCCCAGCACTCAGGAGGCTAAGGAAGGAGGATTGTGATTTGGGGGCCATCTTGGTCTACATAGTAAGATTCTGTCCCAAACAAACACAAAGGTGAAGTTCAAGTCTGTTGAACTGGCTGGTGAATGAGCTAAGGAACTGAGTCTAATAACCTGAGGAAGAATGCAAAAAGAAGGATATAGACAACACTGTCAACAAGAAAAACAACACTTAAGAGATGATGGCGTAATAGAAATCCAAAGGAGACCCAAAGGGGAGTCAGACAACCAGCTTCCCACAAGGACCACAGGAGATATCGTCAATAGCTGCAAAAAGCTCAAGGAAAGCACCAATCACCACCTCTGGTGAGGTCAGTGGTCAGGAAGCAGCCAAGCCCTTTGAGACTGGGAAGGGGAAGAGAAGGGAAGAACTGAGGAAAGGACTAAAGATGACAGGAAAAAATGTGCATGCTAAAAATGTTCACAAAGTTGGGCTGTGAAAAAAGGCATATAACAAAAATTAATTAAAAAAAAAAAAGTCAATGAGGGAGGGTAAAGGTGGGAAAGGGAGGTGGGACCCGGCTGCCACTATGATGGGTGGAGATGAAGGAAAGCAGCCTGTGCTGTTTGGAGCAGGAGGTCAACAGGCTGCTGCGGGGTGGGCAGCATTTGTGTGGAAACAGGAAATGGAAGTGGCTTCAAGTGTCCACTGGGAAGAATGGAGAGGAGGACTATGTTTCCCACTGCCACGTATGTGTTAGACCCTCTAACACTGCTACCCCCGGAGATGGCTTCATTCTTTTTGGAAATGAAACTTGAAAGTCACTGGATTAAATAAAATTAAACACTTCTTTAACACAGTCTTCAACAAAGATTTTTCAGTCTTTGTTAATTTGTATACTGAATGTCTGAAAAAAAACGTATATATTATTTGACACGTTTGACTCTGAAACCTCTCCCCTCCTCACCCTTGCTTTTTTGCCTAGTACCCATTAACATGTCAAAGTACACTAGGATTTTGTGAAATCCAATTTTGGAACAAATTACATTGGAAACACAGATAAAGTTGTACACTAAAATGTACTGAACTAGGTTACTGCATGGTTCATACAAAGAAGGGGGAAAAAGAGTATTAAAGGAATAAAAGCAGACACTATTTCTGCCCTTGCAGAGCTCCTCAAATACCACTGTGGTGCCCACAGTGTAGAGGGGTGCCCAGCACTGAGTGCTGGGATTGGGGATGCTGGATAACCCTCCATGGAGTGCTAGAGTCCATATACAACCCATGAAGCAGGTAATCAGCATTTTCAGATGAGGAAGGATGGGGAGGGAAGCGCGGGGAGGGACGTGGTCACAGAGACTCTGTCCTAGGCAGCAGCGGCTGTGCTGCTAGAATGCCATGGACCAAGGCACAGGGGACGGACAGAGTCTGCAGCCTTCCCACAGCTCTGCCACAGAGAACACAGTGTGGGGAAATATGGTGCGCCACGGCTCACCTGGCAGAACCACCTCCACCACTACCACATGGCCACTTTTAAGTCCCAATTTGAAACCAAGAAGAGTATAAGGCACCACCATTAAAGTTACATTTTTTAAAAAAGGTGGTTTTATGGGAATCAAGAGTTCCTTCTTTGTTTTTTTTCCTCTTCCCAAAGTAGATTTTTGAGGCTTCTCTTGACAAAATAGCCCTTCCCAACTACTTTAGTCTTGGCCTCTAATTCTTTATATTTTAATCTGCAGGCCATGTTAAGGAACTTGCTCTTTTATGGTAGACATCTCCAGGGATTTTAAAACTACTTTAATCTGAAATAGTATAATTTGAAATAAAATTCCCTATCCTTATCAGTATATCTTGATAAGTCTGTGTGAACAGTAACAGACACTTCAAGAGAAAAAAGGGTTAAAAAAATTTAAAAAACCAGTAAGTGTCTTTTAAATAAGTGGCATTCAACAACTACAAATAAGTTATAGAAGAAAGCAGACATGCTCAGTTCTTGTCCTTGCCCTGCTACCAACCAGCTTTGGTTTTTGTTCAAGTCACCTGATCTGTCTGGGCCTCAGGTTCCTTTCCTATTAAGTAAAGGACAAAAGGGGATGGTCTGAGATCTCCTCTAGCTTACCATTCTTTCACTCATTATTCAAGACCTAAGCCTTAACACAAGTTTTCTATACAGAAACAAGCCAGGCCTCACGGCTGCTGCTATTGTTTGGTGCCATCCAGTGGAGTCCAACTCGGAGCAACCCTCATAGGATTTTCAGTGGCTGATTGTGTTTCAGGATTGCTTCGGGAGTGGACTGCCATGTCCTTCTCCCATTTGTGCAGTGCTAGGGATCGAACCCAGGTCCTCCGAGAGTGCAGAGAAGCACCCTACCAACTGAGCTAAACCCCAACCCCAGGCACCATGGTACATACCTGTAATCCCACCAACTCAGGGGGCTGAGGCAGCCTGCACAACTTAAAGTACAAAAACGGGGCCAGGGCTGCAACTCAGTGGTAGAGCGCTTGCCTAGCATGCACAAGGCCCTGGGTTCAACCCCCAGTACTGCAAAAACAAACACAAAAAAAGAAAACATAAAAGTTACCCAGGATAGCTTCCTTAAATCTTATCTGTTCTTTGTATGTTTTAAAAGTAAGCCTCCTTTTTAAATTTCTCCTCATGATTAAACTGATATTGAAGAGTGAATATTCCAAAAGCAACACTGAAATTTATAAAAATGAGTCAGTTCTCTTCTGTGGGAAAATTAAGTCTGTTTCTAAATTTCCACTCAACCCAGGTCCTCACATGTGCTAGGGAAGTGTTCTAGCACTGAGCTACATTCCAAGCCCCCAAGTGCAATAAACATTTTGTATGTAACCCATCAACACTCAGTCATTTCTTTAGTATAAAGAATGGAAGAACCAAAAGTTACACACTGTAAAAGACCTTAGATATTTACTGCCAAACTGTCCCTCAGTAATATTACACCAACTTATATTTCCTTTTTCTTTTCCCTTTTCCTTTCCTTTTCTCCTTCTTTCCTTCCTTCCTGCCTTTTCTTTCTCCCTTTTGTTTAAAGTTTTTATTGTTGTTGTTGTTGTTTTGTTTTTTGAGACAGGGTCTCACTAGACCAGGCTGGCCTTGGGCTCTCAATCCTCCCAAGAGTCGGGACTACAGACATGTGTCACCACGCCTGGGTATCAATTTGTACTGGCAATAAGCACACAAAGAAAAGTCCTGAGAAAAGGAAGCCAAGCCACAAAGTCAAATGCCATAGCTTTATTTTGGCAAAATCAAGGGAAGACGACTGTGGCAGATGAGAAAAGAGAGCAACTGAATTTGGATTCAGGAACCACAGACTGAGAGCATCACGGGGAGGCAGTGTGGCCAGATGAGCAGATGTGAAACAGTCTTGCATGGGAAATAATCCCGTGGCCACTGACTCCGGCCAGTACTATCTGAGCAAACCAACGTAAATCATGTTTGCTTTCAATACAAAAGCAGTTTTCTTTCAACTACTACTCACCTCTCTAGCTGCCAAAACAATCGTCGTGAGTTGAGAGCGATCTCCCCATTCTGCTAAGAATGTTAAGGTAAGAGCTTGAATAAAAATGGGTGAAATAAAATGCAACCACTTTTTCTGAGGTATTGCTGTGCTTGTGCCCGTTTCAACATCTCCTGGTCCATTTAAGAGTTTGGTTCGTTGAAACTAAAACAAATAAAAAATGCCATTAATTGTAGCAAGCAATTAAAAATATCATTAAAAAATTCAATATTTTTTTCAATGTGCTTAAGTTCAGTGGAATATGCTCCAAAGAAACTAAATGTATGTGACCCCAAACTCCCCCCTTTGAATCACTTATTTTCAATTACTCCTTTCTTCCTCAAACAAAATAAATCAAACAATATTTACTAAACCCTTACTATTCTAGATGCTATGGAACATGTGAAATGATAAAATACTGCTCCTCCTTTTCAGAAGCTTATCATCAGTCTTAGGTAGCTGATGGCCCATGTTCAGTATTCATCTCTCCATGCCCTTTCTCTGCCACATTCACACTAACCTAAAATTGTATCGCAGCCAGCTTAGAAGAATAGAAACTAAACAAATAAGTTAGTTTTGTGTGGCCCATACATATCATGGGGCTGGGATGTAGCTCAGTTGGTAGAGCGTCGCTCTGAAGTCTCTGAGGACCTGAGTTCAATTCCCAGCATCACAAAAATGGGAGAAGGATGTGGCAATCCACTCCCGAGGCAATCCCGAAACAATCAGCCACTGAAAACCCTATGAGGGTTGCTACGAGTCGGACATAACTCTACGACACCTAACAACAACAACATATAGATATAATATGTGGCTGCTGAAAAACCTCTGGATAGTACTTAGTACATTTTTGGCCTTGTATTTAACAATGCTATGACCTACCTCTTCATCTTTCTTCTTTAGTTCTGCTTGAACTTCTTCCAGTTCCTCTTGCCCCTCATCTGGACTCATCTTTAAGCCTTCCCGAAGCATTCTAATGCCAAAAATGGCAAATAATGCAGTTGAAACATAGTATGTGTACACTCTAGGGATGACTGTGGTGGCATAGCCAAACAAAACTGAAAGAAAATGCCAACAGTATATCTGGTTAATTGAGCATAGAAACAGGTAACTTCAAGAAATCATAATTTGCCACTGTTAAAATAAAACTGATTCACATTAGAAATTAATCTGATACATAATAACCTTACATAATTCCATTTCTTTCCCTTGACCAATACTGAATCCTCAGGTGCTAGCCAAGCAGCTCACGCAGGCATTAATGCCTCCACTGAAAATGGCACAGCTAGCTGCATTTGGTTGCTCATGCCTGTAATCCCAGCAACTCGGGAGGTGGAGGCAGGAAGATCACAAGTTTGAGGCCAGAAGCAGCCTGTGTAACTTAGCGAAACCCTGTCTCAAAATAAAAAATAAAAAAAGAGCGGAGGGTGCAGCCCAGTGATACAGCACTGGCAAAGTATGTGGGAGGCCCTGGGTTTGACTTCAAGTGAAAGGAAAGGAAAGGAAGAAAAGAAATAGAAAAGAAGGAAAGGAAGGAAGGAGAAAAGAAAAAAAAGAAAAGAAAAGGAAAAAAAATTTAAAAAAACAATAATAGCACATCTTTCACAGGAACCTTTCTTACGAGACTGAACTCCCTACTAGACATGTTCACCCAGGGACTGGCTTGCCATTTACACTGTGCAAGACACAGTACTTGAGGTAGGCTAGATTTGATGCCCTCTAAGGACTCTAAGATTTTATATCCTGGAAGCTATCCCACTTTCACATATAGGTGGTATTCTTCACAAATCTTCAAAATGTATCTTCTACAGTGACAAAGCATGACAAGACTGTCATACAGCATGATTCAAATCCTGCTCCTTTTTAACTACATAAAATAAGTGTATTTTATGAATGAAAACCAAAAGTTCCTTCTAGATATATGTACACTCACACACACACAAACACAATACATGCATACATTTTCTACCTCTGTCTACTGAAAAGGCCAAAAAACAAAAGATATTCTGCCTTACACTCAGATTTTGGTTCTAACAGCACTCTCCATCAAAAGGCTCCACAGGGAAATGGCCAATTTCAAGTCTAGGCACCTAAATCTGCAATGTATTATACTAGAGGGTGAGGAAGAGCAAAAACAAATGACGGCAGTGCAGCACAAGGGCAGGAGTAGAAGCCTAGAGAGGTTTCTCACTGGCCAATCTAGGAAAATGCAGTCAACAGAACAGCTTAATGACTAACTAGAAACTGCTGAGAAAAGGAATTAGCATCCCCACTGGTAGAAAACAGATGCATAAATGGGAGGGAAGGAGCACTCCTGCTTACACTAGAAAGCCAGAGCTCACTGGTAAGTATGGAGAAGATACCGGAAGTTAAGAAGTCATCATTTTGCAAACACTGAGGGAAAGCTTACATCATGCAAGAATTATGCTAAATTTGGGAATGTTTGATAAGGAACAGGTTATTTGTATTGTCTTAAAGAGTCTCCCTATTGGCTACATATTAGTAACAAGAGAAGATTATGACCATCTACAAGAGAAATGTGGACTAAATGATCAAAATCAACATCCTCACAAGGGGAAAATGGACACTATGCTTCCATGGAATACTCTCCGAGGGACGCACTACCACTTACACCATTTCCTGGTCAATAGTGGATAACCTCAATGTAGCCAGGAGGATACATCACGAAAACACAAAATGAGGATGAGTCCATTAAGCAGGGAGGAAAGACATTGTAATCTTCAAAAACTGTTGATGTCATAAAACACCAGAGAAAGCTATGGAAACATTTCAGATTAAACAAATAATAACTAAATCTAATACTTGACCTAAACTAGATTCTGTACAAAAGTGAGAAAATACTGCTATAAGAAATATTGGGCTGAGATTTAGCTCAGTGCGTAAAGTGCTGCCCTGCAGTCTCTGAGGTCCCGAGTTCAATTCCCAGCACCACAAAAATGGGAGAAGGGCCTGGCAATCCATTCCCAAGGCAATCCCGAAATAGTCAGCCATTGAAAACCCTATGAGGGTCGCCAAGCCAACTGGCAAAAAATATGTGTGGTAGATCAAAATACTGTATTAGCATTATTTACCTATCTATAATTGATAAATTAGGTATGTGTATGTATGCATCACATGCCTATAGATATATAAATTATGTGTATAGACACAGTCTTATTTACATAGATTGAGCACAAATGTTAAAGCAAATGGAATAAAACATTAACAACAGGTGAATCGAGGCCAACAGTATATTGTCGTTGTTGTTAGGTGCAGTCCTGTCCGACTCATAGCGACCCTCCAAACAACAGGCAAAACAGTATTGATAGTGCTTCTCTGCTATGCATAGGGTTTTCAATGGCTGATCGTTTTTTGGGAGTGGGTTGCTGGGTCTGTCTCCCAAGCTTACAGCACCTGATGTTCTCAGACGATCTGCCATCCAAGTACTAACCATGTCCGACCCTGCTTAGTTTCCGAGATCTGATGGGATGCCACAGTGGTACAGCTGCAGACGAAAGGATACAAGTGTTCCTTATACTGTTGTTGTTGTTGGGTGCTGTCGAATCGGTATCCGACTCATAGCGACCCTCTGTACAACAGGGGCAACACTATTGTCAGTGCTTCTCTGCTGTTCATAGGGTTTTCAATGGCAGATTGATTTTGGGGAGGGGGTTGCCAGGTCCTTCTCCCAAGCCTACAGCTTCTGGTGTTCCCAGGCGGTCTCCCATCCAGGTACTAACCAGGCCCGACCCTGCTTAGCTTCTGAGATCTGACGGGATCAGATGCCACAGGGCTATGGCTGCAGGCATGTTCCTTATAATAGCTTTGCAAATTTAAAAAATACTTCCTGAAAGTTTTAAAAGTTTAACAGTGTAGCAAAACTTAAAATTGCCCAAACTTACTCTTATATCTTCAGATATAGCAGTCCCCCTTTAACCATGAAGAAGTTATATTCCAATATTTCCAGTGGACTCCTGAAACTCAGGATAGAACCAAACTCTTATATTATGTTTTCCTATATGCCCTACAGCATTGCCACATATACCAGAGCCAACTTGCCCTAGTACCTTCTTGGCATCACTACTCTGAACTTTAGGGCCAATATTAAGTAAAACAACGGCTACCTGAATACAAGCACTGTAATACCATGACAGTTGATCCAAAAATCAAGACGATTACCAATAATGGGTGTAGCATATGGCATGGATACATGCTGAACAAAGGGGCATAGATCATGTCCCACGTGGGATAAAGTGGGGCTGTGAGATTTCATCATGCTATTCGGAATGGTGTGTAATTTAAAATTTAGGTATTGTGTTTTCCTGGGATTTGCCGATTAATATTTTTAGACCACAGTTGACTACAGATACCTGAAATAGCAGAAAACAAACCCTTGAAGAATGGAGGAACTACTATAATCTAAAAAGCAAAAAAGAAAAAAAAGTGGGGTTTACTCATACTTACAATCCTATTTTTTTCTGCCTTGACATCTCTATTGGGAGCAAAAACCTGTGGTATTTATAACTTTGTATATCTTCCCCCAGTTACTGTCCCTCTATTTTACCCTCTTTGAAAACCTTTCCTCTGATATTCAAGCACTTTACTGGCAACAATACACTGAAATTAACAATATTTCAATCTTCTCAACCATTTCTAAATATATTCGATTAAACAAGATACTTCTAATTCTATGTAAAAGACTAACCCGTATAAAAATAGTAATTTGGTCAATATCAGAAAAACCCTTTTTGTATACTTAATGGTTTTCAGTTCTCTGCTTATATCAAAACTGACAGAAGACCCACGTGTCTGTCAGCTTGTTATGCTGTGAGGGCTTGTATATTGCTGGGATGCTGAAAGCTATGACACCAGTATCTCAGTCACCCTCAGGGCCACCCATGGCGAACCCATGGAGAACAGGTTTCAGCTGAGCTTCCAGATCAAGACTATGGAGAAGAACCAAAGAACTCAGCAGCTCACTCCCCAAACAGTTAGCCATTGAAAACCCTATGAATAGCAGAAAAGCACTGTCAAATACAGTGCCAGAAAATGATCCCCACGGCCTGGAACGCCTTCAACAAACAACTGGGGAAGAGTTGCTTCCTTAAAGTAGAGTAAACCTTAATGACAGGAATGGAGCAAAGCCCCTGGGACCTCCACTTGCTGATGTGGCATGACTCAAAATGAAAAGAAATATAGTGTCTGCAACAATGGGCTCAAACTTTTATAAAAAGACTGTGTGCATGGCCCATTTGTTCTACTATACATAAGGTCGCTATGAGTTGGACATGACTTGATGGCACCCAACAACAAATCATTAAAAGTCATTTCTGATAATTGACCAGTAAGTAATTTTTAGCACTTACCTAAGGAGTTGTAAACTGAATGATACGACTATAACAAAACTTTCTTCTTCCTACTTATAAATAGAATCATCTCAGCTCTAATATCTTTTATTTTGTTACAAAAGGATAAATGTTGATGCTAAGTCTCACTTCATTGTAGCAGTAAAATTCATCCAGACATAAAAATAACAGCCCTATCATTAAGAGAGAACATTTCCATTAAAAAAAATGTTTAATTATTTAAATTTGTGATATACTTTCTTTGATCAAGTCGATACCAATAATAACCACAATAACTTAATCCATAAGGTTAAACATGTAGAGATTTAACAAAAGAAATTTTCAGCATCTTTTAAAATTCAATATTATATGCATATTTTTCTCACATATAAATGACAGAATGATCCATAAGATTTTGAAGCAAAAACCTATTTTAAAACAGCATAATAATTTTGTTTTACACAATATACTAGAAATTAGATCTTCACAATTCTTTAAATTTGCAATGAAAAATTTCAAATAACTTTGGTGTGAGAGGAAGTACAAAATTTTTTCAAAATGATTTGAGAGACTGCACAGAGAAAAGAATGTGCAGACCCCTAATACAGACGATTCACAAGGTCCAGCTAGAGGGAGACTGGCGAGGGTTATGACAGCAAGCCATGGCACTAGGGCTGAGGGGAAGGAACTGAGCACACAGAAGATGTGGGGAGAAGTGACAGAGGCGCAGTGTTCAAACTCATTCCAAACAAGTGATGTCACCCCCATTTCCTATAATCACTATTTGCTTATGAAGAGACAATTATGGTTTCACTGTGAAATGGTAATAATGCCTATACTAATTTCCAAATGTGGAAAGTATTCAAATTACTTTAATTGTTAAAACATTTACTTATATGTTAATAAAGACATAACCGTTCACCAGGATCCAGGCACCAGACAACCAGAAATGGAACTTGTTCTGCACTTTAAGGAATGAGTTTCATTATGATAAAGAGAGGTGAATGGCACAGCACCTAAATAAAATATCTCATTAATATAAACCACAGCCTGTGAGGTAGGTAGATATTATTATCTCCATTTTACAGATGGAGAAACTAAAGCTCAAGGAGGTTAAATATCTTATCACTAAGCGCAAACTGAAGTTTGGCTCAAAGAGGGAAAGCTCACTATTTTCCACAAAGCTGAGTGACTTGAGGTAGCTTTTGAATCAGACGCTACACTATGTTTAGTTATTTTAGCATTAAGTTGACTTTCTTATGATCTAATGCTTTGAAAACTTAAAGCCTACAAAGTAGTAAGTCAAATAGTAAAACAAACAGGGAGTCTACAAATGTTTCATTTCTTACCATCAGGGGTAGGAATAGCTTAATAAAACATAAGCTGGGTGTGGTAGTGCAGCCTATAATTGCATTGACTCGGGAGGAGGAGGCAGGAGGATCAAGAGTTTGAGGCCAGAGGGAGCCTGCATTACTTCAGCAAGACCCTGTCTCAAGATTTTAAAAAATACATAAATAAAGGGGGTAGGGGGCACAACTCTGTGGTAGAACACTTGCAAAGTATGCACAAGGCCCTGGCCCTGGCTTCAGCGGCCCCCTCACTCATGCCCCTCACTCATGCTAAAAACAAACAAAACAAAACAAAACAAAACAAAACAAAAAAACCCGATAAACTAAAAACTGCTTCTCAGTTATGATTATCCTCCCAAATGCCTTTCAAGATGAAAATGAACAATTCTCTGGGGTTTCTTGGATCCTACTTCTAAAATTTCAAATATAAGTAAGCCGATCTGGCCAAAAAAGAAAAAAAGCTAAAGCAGAGTAAAAGCAAAGATAGGACACCCTGAAAAATGATGAAGGAGTATACACCTCAGCTGTGAATAACTAAAAATTCTATTTAAAAAGTGAAATCTGGCTTTTAAGAATTTATGTATTGAAACCATTTTCTGTTTACTACATTCTGGAACATAAAGCAAATTCCAGCATAACTAGTGGGATGATTCAGTTGCTCAGAGCCACACACCATGCCTTCCCCGAATTCAGCAAAGTGAGTGGGGGCAACGCACACTTACCCGATAAGCACGTCATCAGGGCCAGGGCAAGCATGGCACCGGCCAACACAGTCAGGCGGTTATAGCGCATCGCCATGATGGCCGCAATGAAAAAGGTCTTGTCACCCAGTTCAGATACAATGATAACTGATATGGCAGCAACAAATGCATGGATAAATCCCAAATTAGTCTGGGTAGCTGAATCTTCTCTATTGATATGAACTGGGGCTGCTGGTGTAAATCCTTTCTGAAATAAAAGAAAAGTCAGTCACTTTCTGAAAAAAAATCATTTAAAATTATTTTATTTTGCATGTGAGTAGGATTCAGTTTTTATTTATTTATTTTGTCATGGTCATTATACTTATTTTTTATCTTATTTTGAGAGCCATTAATAATGACAGTAATCTTTGATGATGGTTGCTATAATGCAGGTCTACATATAATTCTCCAAAATAATTTAGAAGTAGAGACTAGCTATGTTCTACGCTATAATTACCTTATTTTCTAAAGTATGTGTTAAAATTTAGTTCTTAGCTAAGTCTTATCCAAGTGCTTATCAAACATTCAAGTGACATGAAGCCAAGAGAAATTTCATTGACACTGTAAAAAGGACAAAGAAGGATCCAGAAATCTCCCACAGGCTAGAGTTGCACTCTAAGTAAGTGCAAGAGTTGGCTCTAGCTGAGAGAAGTTTTAATATAGCTAAATGTACAGATGGTCCCACAGTGAAGTCTAAAAATATCCTAGAAGGTAATGTGGCCTAAAAAAGACAAAGCAGAATCCTGGTTGACATTAAGTTGAAAATGTGACAACACTCCAAAAAGGCAATAGGCACTGTGCTTTAAAGAATTAGTGACAAGCCCAGCAGGGCTGCTCAGCCCTTGCGCAGGGTTCTGTACACAGTTCTGAGGCTCCACCCTTATGAAGGTATGGCCTTGGAGGATCACCCAAGATGGAAAGAGATTCTAAAACCAAGGCTTGGCAGGCTACACTGAGGCTAAACCGAGCCTGTCTGAGTGAAGAATGTTATGTACATTTTTAAGAGGTTGTTAAAAAAAAAAAAAAACAACCAGGGAGGGAGAGAGGAGAAAAGAGAAGAAGGAAGGAGAGAGCTAAGAAAGGAAAGCAATAAAGGAAGAAGGTTATACAACAGAGATCTTATACAGCCTGCATAGATATGACCTGCAAAACCTAAAGTATTTACCCTCTGGCTCATTACTAAAAACATTGCTAGCTTGGGCTCAGACATTTATGTTCCAATAATTGGGAAAGTTTGCATGATACTCTATATTATTCCCAGAGATAGAACTGAAAAGGTGGTGACAGGTTTAAGCTTGTTGTTGTTGCTGTTAGGTGCCAAGTCAGGTCCAACTTATAGTGTCCCTCACAGGGTTTTCAGTGGCTGTTTGCTTTGGGATTGCTTCGTCCTTCTGTATATTTAAGCTTAATGTGGAGAAAAAATTTCTATCTCAAGAGAGCCATCTAAAGCTGGAATGAGCAGCAAGATAAAGGGGTAAGTTCCCTTCTCAATGCCAGAGTTCCAAATAAGAGAACCACCACTTCAGGAAAATGGGCTGCACACTGTTCTCAGTCAGGGTGACTTTATGCTGTTTGGAGACATTTTTGGTTGTTACAACTAAAGGGGAATTACTGGTATCTAGTGGGTAGAGACCAGAGATGCTTCTAAACATCCTACAATGCATGGGATAACCACACAACAAAGAATTATCCACCAAGATGTCATCCGTCCTCAGGCTGAGAAACCCTGAACTAGACAAATCACTTCCCAAGGTCTCTTCCAATCCTAACGGCTTATTTTTAATTTTAAAAGGTTACCAACTGGCCATGTATGGTGGCACATGCCTATAATACCAGCAAATCAGGAGGCTGAGGGAGGAGGATCACAAGTTCAAGGACAGAGGTAGCCTGAGTAATTTAGTGAGACCCTGTCTCAAAAAGTAAAAAACTGGGCTGGAGGTGCAGCTCAGTGGTCCAGCACTTGCAAAGCATGCAAGTGTGAGGCCCTGGGTTCAACCTCCAATACTGGAAAAAAAAAAAAAAAAAAAAAAAGAAAAAGATTTAAGAAGGATTAAAAAAAAAAAAAAAAAGACTGGTGGTGCAGCTCGGTGGTGGACTACTAGCAAAGTGTGTATGAGGCACTGGATTCAGCCCTCCAGGACTGCAAAACAAACAAACAAAGCAAAACAAAAAAACAAAGCAACAACAAAAATCCTATCAATCTCTAAAAATCTACAAGATAAAAGAGAAAAAGAAAGGAGACCATGTTTTGGACAAGGGAAAAAACAGAAGTAACATGTATTACAAGAGGCCCTGATCTTTCAAGTAAAATCCTAAATTTTTACTGTGCCTGTGTTCCTTAACCCTTTGCCTACCAATTTCAAATAAAAATATATTACAATAAGTATTTTATTTCCAGAAACTCTTCATTACAATGAACAAAACAAGAACGTGATTAGCAAAATAACTGGAATACATAATATGAGTAAAATCATCATCTAATTAGTGATATGTATCATGTGACTGCAAAAAACTCTCATAAGAAAAAATATATAATCACCTAAAAATTCTCATGTAATCACTACACCAAATAATTCAGTTGAACATACAAAAACAATGGCAAGTAGAAAAACCAGTGTTTGGTACAATATTAATATATTTTATGTGTGATATGGTGAAAACAATTCTTACACAATGGTAGACTGCACACTGTACAGAAGTTTTATTCCTATCTCAATTTTCCTTTTTGAACATCTAGTGCAGGTAAGTGATCACCCATGTTAATGATGCATTCTGCAGCATCTGACAGCCTGCTTCTGCCACTCTCACGTTTTACCCTACTGGTCTGTTTCCTTGTGGCAATCATTCCCTCTGCCAATGGAACTACAAAATGAAACACTTCTGTCTTGTTTCTGGATGTTTCATAGTGTAGGATCCATGCATTTACAGGAGCTACTACCAACAGTTTATAAAATACTTTTTCCACCACTTTCTTGATTTTCTGTCAAATTCATAGACACTTTTTGACATATGTGCCCTGATGGTAGTCAAAGGGATAACGCATGACATAAACTTGACGTCAAAATTCCACAGTACAGATCACAAATATTTAAGCATTTCTTAGACTAGATCTCTGAGCTAGAAATTGGGGAAATTTAATAATTTAGAGACTCTGCAGCCGTGGCTGCCAGCTCTTAATGAAAGAAGTACCACCTGAAGGGCTACCAGCATTCTCTCCACCACCGTTGCAGTTCCTTGGGTGCTGATGTGCCCTTAAATGAGCTGCCTTTCTCTTCCAATAGCCTGAGAACAGTAAGCACTCTAAAAAACAAACGCATTTCAACCAGGCCCTTCTTAACAATATTTTTTTGCTGGATAACCTTTTTCTCTTTCTTCTCTCTTTTTTTGAGATGGCTCACAATATGGCCCAGGTCAGTCTGGAACTCATGATCCTCCTGACTCATCCTCCTAAGTGCTGCCAACATACCATGCTGGATAAAACTATTAAATGAAGAAACATCATCAAAAAATGCCAAGATCTGAAATCCAAGAAAACTTTCAGGGATGAATATATAGCATTTATGATCAGTTAGCTCCAAGCTGAAAAAGAAAATGTTTGATTTTTAAATCAAAGCACAACAATGATCAAAACTTCATATTTTCATGGCTTTATAATTTCCAGGCACAAAACCTTGTCCACATTATTCAGTCTGTTTCTCTGTTCACAAAATTTGGAGAAAAAAGAAAACTTGCTTTAAGAGCGTAAAAAAACACCAGGCATGACGGTGCATGCCTTTAATCCCAGCAACTCAGGAGGCAGAGGCAGGAGGATCAAAACTTGGAGGCCAGAGGCAGCCTGCATAACTTAGCAAGACCCTGTCTCAAAACACAAAGTAAAAAATGGGCTGGGGGTGCAGCTCAGTGGGTAAGCGCTTCCAAAAAACATACATGAGGCTCTGAGTTCAACTCACGGGTACACATACACAAAACAAAACAGACAAACAAAAAACCTACATATTCTTAAAAGCTTCCTATACAGAAGACACAAGAAAACTCAATTTATACATTTTGTTACATATTATAAGCCAGTACTGGATGGCCAAAATCTCACTGCTACAGCAACCACAGTGATGGCTAGCTATGTAGCCCAGTGGTAGTGTGCTTGCCTAGGATGTTCAGTGTCTTATTTGTGTTTGATCCCTAGCACCACAAAAATAAAATAAAAAATTCTAATCACAGTGATAAGAACTTAAGACAAAAGTATCAAGATAGTGTGAAGGCAGAAGATTTTAAAAACTAAAATATTAATGAAGTCAGTAAACGGTCAGTTATCATTCACTAATTGCTCACTGTGTGCAAAGATCACTTCCTTTGCCTAATCCATCTTCACTGACATCATATGGTGGTTAAATTCATTGGCTCTGGAATCGGACTGCCTGAGTACATACCCAAAGCATTACCAGTTACTGTGTGACCTTGGGCCAATAATTAAACTTCCTGTGACTCAGGTTCATCGGTAAAACAAAGGATACCCATGCCTCATGCCTCATAAGATTGTTGTGAGGTTTAAATGAATAAAGTCCTTAGGATGGTGCCTGCTAGTATCTGATAAGTGCTCAATTTTTATGGCACCACACAAGATGACCAGTTTATTTATTTTCCTGAAAGTAATTATACCAGGTTACCTCACTGTTTATGAAACCATAATGACCTTTTTATACCTAGAACATAAAACCCAGACACTTAATTCTGATAACTATCCCATCTAATCACACACCAGTTCCCAAGATGAACCTGCTGCTCCCTCCTGAAGAATTAGACAAAGCAGCAGTATTTAACATAAAATATGTAAGCCACAAAAATGAGCCAGATAATACAATTTTTATTTTCTGGTGGTAGTTTCACATTAAAAAAAAAAAAAACCAGCTAAAATTATTTTTAATAATACTTCAACCTAACACATCCTAAAGACTATTTAAATTATAAGCAATGTTATTTTAAATTACCAATGAAGTATTTTGTATTCTTTCTTCCATACGGTCTTCAAACTCTGGTGTCTATTTGCTCACCACACGTGGCCAATGGCTACAGTAGTGTGGGGGTGCCTGGAGAGCGCACCCAGCTTCTGCTAATCATTAAGGCTTCAGTCACACAAACCTACTTCCCTTCCTGCCTCCTCTTCAGCATCCCTTGTTCATCCAGATTCCTCAAGATCCAACTCAGAGCCTCTTAAGCAAGGCCTATCCCAGTAACTCCAGCCTATGATCATGCCCCCTACAATAAAATTATATGAATACTGTGGGCATTGAGTCATGGCAGGACATGACAGAAACAAAATTTAGCTAGAAACATTTAGGAGTTAATCTTTTTGCATTGGGAACATGTATAAATGTAATGCTATCTTTTGTAATAAAGAGACAAAATAACCAAATATTCAATCAATGGGGAACTATTAAATGGTAAATCCATAATAGAATATTAAACTCTACAAAAATAAGAATATTGTATATATACTAACATGGAAAAATCATTAAGCTGCTTTAGTTGAAACATATGTATGTAGTCATCGGGTGTATGTGGTGGAGGGCGATAGGAATAAAACAGTACGTACAGAAACCAAATATTTAATAGCCTCATGAGCCATAGTGTCTATGGTAATCACCCAACTCTGTTGTATAATTTCAGAAGAGCTGTAGATAATACTTGAATGAGTATAGCTCTTTTCCAATAAAACTTCTTTATAAAAAACAGGTAGTCAGTGGTAAACTACAGTTACCCCTGAACTAGAATGTAAGAGAAGGAAAAGAAATGTACTTCTCCCTGTACATCCTTCTGTACCTTCTGGATTTTTTTTATCATGTACTTAATTATAGATACCTGCTGTGTACCCTCAAGGGCCCCTTAAACTCATTAGTTTTCTCTAGCTTGAGGAGATCAGTTCTTTGTAGGCTGTGACTGGCTTCAGGCAGGTCCAACCAGAAAGTACACTATATGCACTTAGTACCTGGAAGAATGGGGGAGTTCATTTCAATGTGGCAATCATTGACCACTGAGCTGTGAGGTTTATTTCCTAAGGCTCCTTAAAAATCCCAGTGGAATTCTGGATCGCTCACCCACAGAAGGACTCACCAGAAAGTACAGAGTGTATGCGCTCACTTTCCTTCCTGGACTGACAAGGAGAAAGAGCAAGTGAATTCTGAGACCAGGGAGGAAGCCACTAAATGAATGGTTATGGCAAGATGAGAAATATAAATTGGGCCCAGACTAAAAATCTTACATTAATGGCCCAAATTAGAGGTAAGAGGGAAAACCTTAAAAAGTTTTTGAGTAGAAGACAAAAACATGATTAAGGTACTGTGACTAATATGGGAAAAGGACCTGGCAATCCACTCCCAAGGCAATCCCAAAACAGCCATTGAAAACCCTATGAGGGTCGCTATGAGTAGGATACCGAACAACAACAACAACTGTGATTAATAATCAGGGCAGAATGGAGAATTCCAGCTATTGGACCAGTTAGGAGGTCAGATGTGTAAATCCAATGTTGAGAACAAATAAAAGAAGGAAAAATTAAGTATGATGGAATAGAAAAATAAACAGGCCTTTAAAAGGAGAAGAGGTATAATCAAGGACGGCAGAGAGGTTTTCTGCCTAGCTGGCCAAGGGAAATATTAGTACTCCTAAAAGCAGGTGGAAAAGAGGAATAAAAATAAGGAATATGGCTTCAGACATGTTCAATCTGAAGTGACATGAAGTATTTCAAATGAAGGTTTCCTGGAGGTCACCAGAAATAGGTCACAGAGATGAGGACAGGACAGTTTGAAGGTATGTATCTGGTTGCCAGCAGCCAAAATTAGCTAGAGCTTAAAAGGAACCTTATAAATTAAGCCTGAGAGCTGTAATTCCCCAGAAAAGAAAAACCATTGGTAGGAATTACACCACCCCTCCCGAGTTACTTGTGTTTTCCGGTTGGTCACAAGCAAGTGGAAGCAGATTTAGTTAGGTGAACTCTTTTTGGTTTTTGTTCAACTCAAGGGAAGAGTGTCTCATCTGTAGTGTTATGTGGTCCTGGCTTTCAAAGTTCCTCATGCAACTAAACTTGCCTCCCATCCACACTCTGAGACTCAATTTCTAGCATATGTCAGTTCCCCCACTCTGTTTTTCAGCTCCCATCTGCTACCATGGACTTGCCTTGACTTCTCATTTCTTGTTGTTGTTGTTGTTAGGTGCCGTCGAGTTGAGTCAGACTCATAGCGTGGGACCCTATGTACAGCAGACCCTATGTACAGCAGATCGAAACACTTCCCGATTCTATTACTGGGTACTTCTCTAGGACTGCTTTCAGCCTGGCTACATTTTAACACTTGGGAGGTAATGTAACACAGTTATCTCTTCTTTCTGCCAAAAGGAGGCTTCCCATGTTACTGCTGTGTCACCATATTGATATGATATTCATTTAGGGATCTGAGTCTAAAACCACACCGCCTCCTTGTCAAATATGGAAGTTCTAACCTAATTATTTCCTGAATCTCTTCATCATCTAGAGACTCCATGCTATACTAAATATGCCAAATCTAAAGAGAAATATTTAATTCTTGTAGCTTTGCTTTGCCAGCCTAACTACACATAAACCTACCAGACAGTTGGAAGTTTTGTTTTTTTTTTCCCCTTCTGGTACTAACAGGTTTAACCCAGGGCCTTGCACTTGCATGCTTTGCAAGTGCTATTCCACTAAGCTGCACCCCAGCCCATTTTTTTACTTTTTATTTTGAGAGAGCGTCTTGCTAGGTTACACAGGGTGCTTCTGGTTTCTAACTTGCAATCCTCCTATCTCCGCATCCCAAATCCCTGGGATTACAGGCGAGAGACACCACACCTGGCCTAGTAGGGGGTTTTTTAATGTTCAAAGTAAAAATATGTAATCTTAATCTTCTTTTTATACAAATAATGCCTGCACATTAAAAAAAAAAAGACATTAGCATGAAAAAGTGTGAAGAAAGTCTATTTTAGTAGAAACTCATCACTCTGAATATTTTGGTGACCATCCTTCAGAGTACCTATTTATACAGATACTATTTTTGTAGAATCTAACAAACTAGGAACATATCATATATCATACACTCTGAATGAACTGCTTTTGCTTACTGAAGATATTTTATACTCCAGTAAAGCTGTCTTGCAACCTTAGTGTTAATATCTGCTCAGTATTCTGAGCCTGCAGCCATACCACTGTGGCATCTGATCCCATCAGATCTCAGAAGCTAAGCAGGGTCAGACCTGGTTAGTACTTGGATGGGAGACCACCTGGGAACACCAGGTGCTGTAGGCTAGGGAGAAGGACCTGGCAACCCACTCCCAAAAATCAGTCAGCCATTGAAAACCCTATGAATGGCAGAGAAGTACAACAATAATGTTTCACCTATTGTATGTAGGGTCACTATGAGTCAGATGGCACCTTACAACAAGAGTATTTTGATGTACTAAGTGTTATTTTTCATTTAATCATTTCCAGTTGCTGAGCTGTCTAATGGCCAGTTTTACCTACTGTCCTAGTTAGGCTACAGTCTCCAGTTATGCAATCAAACACTAAGTGTGCTGTGGCAATGCAGGTATTTTGTAGAGGTGATTATAGTCCATCATCAGTTGGCTTTTAAAGTAAAGGTGATTATCTGAGATAATGTGAGTTGATAGTATTTGAAAGACCTTAAGATCAAAACATAGAGTTCTCTGCAAAGCACAAAGTACAGCTGTGAAAGCAGCTTCAGACCATGCCTGAGAGTAATATCTTGCTTATTGGGTGGCCTACCCTGTAGATAACTAACTTGCCTAGTCAAAACTCAGAATCTATTTAGGGGAGAGGTAGGGGTATAGGAGGAAGAAAGGAAACAAAACAGAAAATTGTCTTAGCCAGGCAGCAAGTACATCACTTACTATACTGACTTAACAGTAGGGGCAATTACTACTCACTGAGCTACTAACTACATAACAAGGATTTCCATATACATCATTTCATTAGATACTCAGATAACTTAAGAGCCATTATCCCAATTTAACACAAGAGTACAAGCTGAAGCCAAATAGGCTTAAATAATTTCTCCTCGTTCATATGGCCAAGATGGTGACAGACTCTTAAAATTTTAAATTAACAGTTAACAGTGTCAAACAAGAACTGAAAAAGATGTTTGGACTTAGCAATTTGCTAGGTTACAGGTGTCCTTCAAAAATAGAATCTCAACAAAAAGGCAAAGGCTGAAGCCAGATATGAAAGATTAAAGCAAAAGCAAAAGCAGCTGATCCCCTAATAGCAGTATGGTTTACAAAACAGAAGAATAGAATGCAGTCAAGTAGGCTTAATAAACGCATTTTTATTGTTGGCTGGTTGGTTGATTTGTTTTCTTCTCCTTTTCAAGATAGGGGAAATCTGTGAACATGTGTAAGCAGATTGGAAGGAAACAATGGAATGGGAGAGAATAAAAGTTCTGAAAGAGGAAAATACCAGAAGCCAGAGAATAGCAACATGGACCCCACAACAGTTTTGTCTGAAATATGAAAATTGCAGAAAATATGAACACTGAAGCAAATAATTAGATGCATATAGAGGGTGAGATGTAAGGAGTGCAGGTCTAGTTTCGGCAGCCCATTATTCAGTTATATAGTATCATACCATAGCAAGTAATGAAATACTAGGGATTTTCCTGGCACAAAACCATGATCTCAGTATTTTAATACCTGAAACACAAACTGCATCTTCAGAACAGGATCAACTTGTAATTTAAAAAAAACAAAAACAAAACTTGCTGAATAATACTATGAAAGTTAAAATTTTAGTTTCAAATTAGAGAAACACATATAAACTTGCATGTGTGTATACCTGTGTGTGCATATATGCACACACACATACAGAGTATCCCCACTTAGGAAGTATTCTTTTCTTTTTTATTTTCATGATCCTCAAGAGAAAATGACAATCAACAAATTAAAAAAATTAGAAAATTCCTACTCTGGCTCTAAAGTTCAATGAACACAATGTGACTGCATTGAAACTGCTACAGATACCTGCATCGCAATCTCCATCTACACAGGATGAAACTAGAGAAGATGCTGGCTTTGAAACAAAATCTACAGCTTGCTACCAAGAAAAAGAGATGTCCCTGCAAAAAAACAAAAACAAAGTTGCTCAACAAAAGTTATCAAATAAGAGGTGAGATTATTTGAAGATAAAGGAGTCAGAGGAAAATGCTGAAAACTAGCCGGAATTGTCTCCTCAACAGTATTTTACTTATATGAAGTCAGAAAAAGCTTTTGTAGAAGTTGTGAAAATGTGCACAAAAAATATATACGCATGTAATTTACACAATGACATCATGGATATACCTGACTTCAAAAGACTGCATTAAAATTAAAGATATAATATTTTATTGTAAATTTTCATTATATCTTTGTATTTGCAGTCGATTTAGTTAACTGTTCTTAAAATACTTTATTTTTAATAGTGATACATATTAATTCATTAGTATATTTAACAATTGCATTTTTAATAAAATGAACTTATTTTAATGAATGTCTAGCAACCTTATTATTATGTTGCTTTACTGCAATGTACTTGTAAATTTAGACATTCAAAATATGTTAAATACATTTAGTTTATTTTTTATTTTTTATTTACTTATTTACTTTTTTGGAGACTAGATTTTGTTGCATAGTCCAGGCTGGCTTGGAATTCATTATGTAGATCATGCTGGCCTCAAATTTGTGTCAATCCTCCTGCCTCGTTCTCCTCAGTGCTGGGATCACAAGCATGAGACACCATGACTGGTTTTTGATTTTTCTTAATGAATTGCTTTGAAGATAGAATACCAACAAATATATTGAGTGCCAAAACAGTCACTTCACTTAGAGGATCATCATAAGTAAATAAGAGTCCTCATAGCTGACAGTCTCCATCTTAGCTGTGAAGCGGCTACAATGAGGAGGATGGACTAGATGGAGAAGGATTACAACTTAACGAAAATGGAAAAATGCTTAAAGGAGTCCGTAGACAGGGTTCTCACAGTTAATAAGTAAAAGAAATGCCAAGAAACAGTAGAAACAAAAACATGAAAATAAGAACCTGTACTGGCTTAGGCAGTAGGATTTTGTAGCTTTATCAAGAGTGCTATGCAACTAGACTAGTTCTTCTTTGATATCCAGAATACACAATAAATTATAAATTATCTGTATTAAATCAAGCTGATCTCTCCAAATTAAAGGGATGTCTGCTTTCTGTATATATATTCTTCCCAAGGAAGGAATAAGAAACAAAACTAACTGGGTTGCTAGAAACATAAATTGCATAAAAGACAGGATCAAAGCGATCAATAGTACTTTTCCTGATTGATTTGTAAAGTGGGATTTACTCATGACTGTAAATTCAGTGTGAACTCCCCCAACTTCTTTTTAACCTGATTATTCAGACAAAACCATATCCAATGTAAGTAGAAAGCCCTTCTGGAAATTCAGCCACCTTGTTTTAAAGCACCCAATAAGAGACCACTACATGTTTATAACGTATCTTCTACCTGTGTGCCTGCCAGTGAAGAAGGGATTTCTTCCCTCTCCATTTTCAGAAGTCTACTCCCACACAGTAGCATCAGAGAGTTAAATTTAAATATCCTACCCTTGGGCTGGGGATGTAGCCCAGTGGTAGAGCATTTGCAAAGTTATGTGCAAAGCCCCAAGTACTGTAAAAATAAATAAACAAATAAATAAAATATCCTACCCTTTTAAAGGGCTGGGATTTAGCTCAGTTGGTAGAGCGCTGCGCTGCAGTCTCTGAGGTCCTGAGTTCGATTCCCAGCACCGCAAAAATGGGAGAAGGGCCTGGCAATCCACTCCCAAGGCAATCCCAAAAACACTCAGCCATTGAAAACCCTATGAGGGTCGCTATGAGTCGGATACTGACTCGACAGCACCTAACAACAACAACAACCCTTTTAAAACATCTACTGCATGTAGTTGCAAAGCACAGCAGCTAAAACAGACATTCAGCAATGCTGAACCCTTGCTTTTATGGCTACTAAATTATACTTTGATAATCTCTTAGGTCATTAAACACAGACAACTGACACTTTTATTACATAGTTTAGAGAATGTGAAAGAAAAATCTTTCAACATACTGTACTACTGTAGATTAAGTAAAAAAATTTGAGCCATAAAGTCACATGAAAATGTAATTAAAATGAGAGTAATATTCTGCTATAATATATAAAAATTAGAATAAATTCCTAACTCAAAAGAACCACCAAAATATATGAAAATATTAAAGGGAAAAGTCGCATTATATTGTGTTTGCCCTGTCTCTCCACATCCTCAAGTTTTAAAGCCAAGGGTCCCTAAGACCACTTAAATGTGGTCAGTGGACACTGTTTCTACCACCATAGCTTTTATTATGCACGGCCAGATTTTTCCCAACTTCCTAAAAAGAGCAATTAATAGCTATAGCTATTATTAATAGCCATAAGTACCAGTATTTCTGTCTTTAACACCCCCACACACTTGTTGTCCCAGCTACTTGGGAGGATGAGGCAGGAGAACCGCAGGTTTGAGGCGAAAGGCAGACTGTGCAACTTAGTGAGACAATCTCAAAATAAGAAAATATAAGAAGGGGTTGGGGGTGTTGCTCAATGGAAGAATGCTTGCTTAGCAGGAATGAAGCCCTAGATTCAACTCTCAGTACTGGGGAAAAAAAAAAAAATTCATGACTAAAACAACAATGAAATGCCTGCAAAGTTACACATTCATAAATCTCACTCTCACAAAATTATTTAACTCCAAATTTAGTTATTGTTTTAAAATAAATTTCTGATATTGTGTTAAACAGCAGCAGGCTAAATGATGAACACTTAAGAATAAAGTTCATGAATCAGCATTTCAGTTCAGTTTCAGAAGCTGATTGGTAGAGGTGGGACAGCTGAGCCAGAATGACAAGCACAGCCTCTGAATGACAGCCCCACTGCTGACCTGTGGCTGGGAGAGGCAAGGTGGGCAGAGGGAAGAGGACAGGGAAGCCCATCCTTTATTTCCCCCACACCAGCGTCTACAGCCTCTGGTTTCTCCTCAGGGTTGGTGACTCTTATTTCTTACATACCTCTGAGCTGATTTGCAGGACATGTCTGTTATTCAAATGCTTTTTCCCTTTTCTTTCTTTTTTAACTTTACAAGAGTCTCAGAATTAACAGCTATGTAATGTGTTAAAACTAAATTTTCTAAACCAATACCAACTTATTAATGGATAGAATCACATTTCAGTCAGCTGGTAATAAAAGCCTAGTTTCTCTTAATTTCATCTAATGGATTCTTTAGCAATTAAAAAAAAATCCTGGACAGACACTATTATAAATATTTTTTTCTACTTCAGTTCATTTTACAGCCAGTTTTTCCATAAAGGCATTTAATAATTTGATATGCAAACACTCCAATTCATTCATAGAAAACTGTTTAATAAATGACAAGAAGAGACAAGGTCTTAAGGAAAAGATAGATGAGTAAGATTTAGCTATGCTCTCAAAACACTAAACACATACACAAATCATAAGAACTGAAGGCAGCAGAATGTAAGTGTAAACATAGATAGAAATAAAATGTGAAAGCCTCTCAAAGGAGTGCAAGGAAAAGCCAGGCTTCTGGATCAAAGGATACTACCTCAGGATACTATCCAATCAACCATTAATAAATTAAACAAATGGGCCCCAAAAGTCTGACCCAATGAATGCTAAGAGCACTTGGTAAGATGCATGGATCTGAATTCTATTCTGCTGAGAATTACCTTTTAGCTCCGGACATTAAACCATAAACCATCACTCTTTCCCAACCTATTCCCCGTTCATGAACAGGAAATGGCACCTGCTCTACTTGCTTAACCGGCTGTTGTGTGTGAGGATATCGGCTCACAGAATCTTAAGTGTCCTCAATGGTGGCCAATTATCCAACTTCTTCCTGAATATTCCAGTAAGAATTTCATTGTTTCTCAAAATGGATTACTACATTCTGGACAGCTCTCATTCTTAGAAAGTTTTTGGTATGTAAAACCAAGATCAGCCTCTCAGAAATTCCCCTCCTCTGGTACTACACAGAAAAACACAACAAGAAACTGAAAAAGCCAAACAAGAAACTGGAAAACCAAATGCAATGATGTGAGTATATGAAAAGTCACATTATTCAAAGACAGAAATCATTTAAGAAGGAAATTTTTGGCAAGGTTCCACCGAGAGTAGCTATCTGCTGGTTCTTGAAGATGGGAAGGGTTCTGATCATTAGAGTTTAAGCACTGTGTATGTTAGGGAAGTCTCTTATTTGGGAGAGACTAACAAGAGAGCACATGGAAGGTCCCAGAGAGTTCTGGAAGAACGTTGTTTTAGAGTATAGTGTAAGAGCAAGAGAGCAGTGGTTCGTCAAAAAGCCTGGGGGTTAGCTAAAGCCAGATCAGGAAGAGACTTGAATATCCATCCTGCTACAAGGCTGAACTGGTATCACCACACAGGAGCTCACTGAAGATTTCTGAGAAGATGGTAGAATTCAAGGGTTAGAAGGATTATTTAGATGTAATAGACTGGATGTAGGCGGGTGCAGGAAGGGGTTTCATTTCAACACCAAACTGGTACTATTAAGAAAGACTAAAAAAACTCCAGAATTTGGGAGCTGAAATTGGAAATGGAATCACAGCCTAAGACTGAGACCGGGAAGAAATTTTAAAATGCTGCCAAGTGATTAAGAAAGGAGAGATTCTATTAACATAGATTAAGAAGTTAATTTATTTCTACTTAGTTAAGACCAAACAAAATGCAGGATTCTGACTTACTTATAAATTTAGTTTGGGCATCCCACACGACTGCAGCACGCTGTACTGTCAAAGACTGATTACTAGGCTGGCTTCTTAAAGGTTGCTTCCTGCAAGCCAAAGCATGTTTAAAAAAAAAAAAAATGTGGAGAGTGGCAGTGAACAATCTGTATGGATTGCATTTGGCAAAAGCCACAGCTGAATTTGGTAAGCAGTTTCTGGATGCGCTGTCTCAACAATGAAATGGCCGATGTGATTATCCTTAGGGAATACAAAGTCTCCCAGCTTCCCTGCTAAAAACTTTCTACTCGGTGTGAGTATTTTCAGCATTTCCAGTACGACACATTTGATCACGAAAACGCCGCATCCAGAGCAGCATCTCGGTCTTCTGGAACTAAAGGTTTGTGGCGGGCTCCTGGCGGAGATCTCCCTTTCCCTTCCCCCATGGGGAGCCGGGCCGGGCCAGGCCAAGCCTCATCGGGAAAGGAGCAGTCTGCAGCCTTCCTCCAGACTAGCGGGGACCAGCTCCCCTCCCCCAGCCCGCGCCCGTACAGAGGGCGGCGCTCCCGGCGGCCTGAGCCTGATGATACCCGGAGGAGCCCACTCCGCAGCCTCGCCACTCTGCTGCCGTCCCCACTCTCCCGGCCCGCTCACCTCGACCCTGGCCGGCTCGGGGCCCTGCACAGCTGCGGGCTGCGGCTGCAGCTGCTGGGCAGGTTCCGGTGGCTCCTTGATCCGGTGGCTAAGGTCTTCGTCGGGGCCGGCCTGGACCCTAGCCGGGGCCCACAGCAGCGGAACCAGCAGGAGGAGAAGCAGCCGGGGCGCCGATGCTCGGCCGCTGCCCCGGGCCGCGGCGGCCATCCCGCCCGCCCAGCCGGCAGCTCACTGGCGCTGCAGGAGGAAGTGCCGGCGACGGGAAGCCTCGATCCCAATCCGACTGGGCGGCGCGTCCGCCACGCCTCGCCGCCGCTGCTCAGGGAGCAGCCCGCACCATGCGGGAGGTGGGAGAAACCGATGCGAGGATAGAGGCAGGCCCGCGTCCACAAGCGCCCGCCCTGCAATTCTCCTCCAGCGGCGGCCACACGACTCCTCCAACTGTCTCAGTGCTGCCCTGCCCAACTCCTCCAGGCCCCGCCCCCTGGCCCTGGCGGCCTCCCATTGGCTAGGCGTTCGGCTGGGCGTCGTGACGTGCTTGGGCAGGTTGAGGAGCTGCTCGCGCGCTCTTCCTATTGGGCCCGGCGTTTCCCGAAGGTACTCAACGCTGGATAGTCTTTCACTCTCCGCATCCTGCCCTAACCCCACCCGCGACCCCTTTTTCCTCTCTCCACCCCATCATCCCAGGACTTGCACGGCTATTACTTGTACTTCTTCATTCGGCCATAATGTCCAGACCCGCTTTCACCTACTCTTCTTTCTTAAATGTCAGATTTGTTCTAGCCGGCTAGTTACGTGGCATTTGCTTGCAGGAACAGCCACACCTAGCTGGATTCTGCTCTCCCTTACCGATTCTGAAAGCCACCCTCTGCGCCACGACCTACTGCAGTGAACTTTTGTAAGGGATCAAAATGTTGTTATATACTTTTAAAGCTCTGAAATGGAATTCAGAAATAATAGATGAGAAATCCAAAACTTGTTTTAAGATATTTTCTTTTATTTTTCGGTACTGGGAGGCAGAACCCAGGGCCCCGTATATACTCTGAAAGAGCCGTGGTACTGAGCTGCACCTCTAGCCCCTTTTTATATTTTTTAAATTGATACAGAGTTCCACTAAGTTACACAGGCTTCCTCTGGCCTCAAACCGGCGATCCTCCTGTCTCTGACTCCCCAGTGGGATAACAGGTATGCACCATCTCAGCTGGCGCTAAAATATTATTTGTCCATAAATACCCCCAGACCAAACATTGTCCTTGTCCTGGGATGCCTTTCAGCATTGCATGCCCTGGTTTTGTGCTGCTGGCCAAAATCCAGTCACCTCACATAGATGAGGCAGAGAGGCTCATGGGCTACAACTGCAGCATGCTGAGCTGGCTGCTGAATGCGAAGAGGCTCCAGGTGAAGGGAGCAAAGCTGTATAGCAGAAGTAAAATAGATGGAGAAAAAGCGTTGTCCCCAGAGGGTAACTGACACAGTAGGGTCAGCATAGTGTCAGAGTCGGGGCACAATGGGCCATGTAAAGTGATTAGCTCTTTGTGTTTCCACACAACTACCTCCTATGTCTGTGTTCAGTAGTGTTAAATAAGGACTGGATCCAGCTCTTACCATCTGAAAAACTTAGAGCCATTATCTTTCTCATCTTCCCTGGTGAAAAGATGCTGGGCACAGTGGCATACTCCTGTAACCCCAACAACTGAGGAAGCTGAAGCAGGAGGATCACAAGTTTGAGGCAAGAGACAGCTTGTGTAATATAGTGAGACCTTGTCCCAAAAATAGAGTGGGAGGAGGAATTGGGGAAATGGCTCAGTGGTAGATTGCTTGCTAGTATGTGCAAGGCCCTGAGTTCAACCCCCCAGTACTGCATGAAAAAAAATGACTAGAATTATAGTTTTTTGTCTGTTTTGTGGTACTTGGGAGTTGAACCCAGGGCTTCACACATGTTCTGCAAGTGCTCTGCCACTGAGCCACACTTCACAGTCCATTTTTTGCTGTTCTATCCTGAGAGAGGATCTTGCTAAATTACATAGGGTGCCTCTGGCCTCGAACTTGCAATCTTCCTGCTTCCACCTCCTGAGTCAGTGGTGTGAGCCACCATACTTGGCCAAATCATAGGTTTCCCCCCCATATTTCTTGAAGAATAATTGAAGCTACTTACTTGACCTCTATCTAATAAGGGTATGGGAGGCTCAACAATTCCAAGATGAGTTTTTTGGTGCTAGCAGACATAGATAACAGTCTCACTAAAATATAACCACTAGTGGACACCCTGCCTGCAGCTGTAGTCCTGTGGCATTTGATCCCGTCAGATCTCGGAAGCTAAGCAGGGCCAGGCCTGGTTAGTACCTGGATGGGAGACCGCCTGGGAACACCAGAAGCTGTAGGCTTGGGAGAAGGACCTGGCAACCCCCTCCCAAAAATCAATCTGCCATTGAAAACCCTATGAACAGCAGAGAAGCACTGACAATAGTGTTTCCCCTGTTGTACAGAGGGTCGCTATGAGTCGGATGCCAACTCATCAGCACCTAACAACAACAACAACAAGTGGACACCCTTATGACAAGAAATCCTACTGCACCTGCATTGCATTGTATTTTAATTGTATCTATGTGCATATGCCTGTGTGTGTGTACATGCCCACATACACTCATGCAAGGTGGGGGTTGAAGCAAAGACTTTGTGCTTAGCATGCACAGGCTCTATCACGGAGCCATACCCCCATCCTATTTTAACAGATTTTTCTCCCCTACTAATCTTATTTTGCTTATGCAGTACCACTGTGGCCTCAGATCACATCAGATCTTGGAAGCTAAGCAGGGTTGGGACAGCTTAGTATCTGGATGGGAGACTGCCTGGGAACACCAGGTGCTGTAGGTTTGGGAGAAGGACCTGGCAACAAATTCCCAAAACACAATCAGGCATTGAAAACCCTATGAGTAGAAGAGAAACACTAACAATACTGTTTCACCTGTTGTGCATATGGTCCCCATGAATTGGACACCAACTCAACTGGACTTAATAACAACAATCTTATTATTAGTAATTTTTTACTATACAACTAAATGGGTTTCATTATGACATTTCCATACATGCATATCAGTGTACATTGCTATGTTCACCTCATTATTCTCTCATGAACCCCCTTTCCCATCCCCTCCCTCTGCACTAATAGTCCCTTTTCTACTTGCATGTCTTCTTTGTGTGTATAGCTGTATCTATATCAATTTATATATACATCTTGATTTTGCCTTAAGGGCAAAATTTGTGATATTCCCTTTGCTTCCTTCCATTACCCTTTCTCCTTGCCCCCACATGCTTCCCTTCAGTCAGTTATCTTTTCCTACATAGGTCCCTTCTACTTTCATGACCTATGTATTTTAATATTGAATATACAATGTACAATGAAATGCATGTATGGAAATGTCATAATGAGACCTATTAAGATGTACACTAAACATTATTAATAAAAACCTTTTAAAAATATTGAATATATGTTGAAATCTAACATCCACACATGAGAGAAAGCATGCAGTTTGTCTTTCTGCATTAGGCTTATTTCACTTAAAAATGATGATCTCTGGTTCTGTTAGAGCCTGCCGCTGTACCACTGTGGCATCTGATCCTGTCAGATCTCGGAAGCTAAGCAGAGTCTGGCCTGGTTAGCACTTGGATAGCAGACAGCCTGGGAATACCAGATGCTGTAGGTTTGGGAGAAGGACCTGGCAGCCCTCTCCCAAAAAACAATCAGCCATTGAAAACCCTATGAATGGCAGAGAAGCACTGACAATAAGGATTTAACTGTGTGGATCATAATAAATTATGTATTACATTGCGAAGAATGGGAGTACCAGAGCACTAAATTGTACTCATAAGGAGGCTGTACATGGACCAGGAGGCAGTTGTTCAAGCAGAACAAGGAAATGCTGCCTGGTTTAAAGGAAAGAAATGTGTGTATCAGGGCTTTATCCTTTCATTGTACCTCTTCAATCTCTATGTTGAGCAAATAATCCAAGAATATGCACTTTATGAAGAAGAACATGGCATCAGGATTGGAGGAAGACTCAATAACAACCTATGTTATGCAGACGACAAAACTCTGTTAGCTGAAAGTGGAGAGGATTTGAAACATTTACTGATGATGTTCAAAGAACACACCCTTCAGTAAGGATTGGGCCACAATATCAAGAAAACAAAAATCCTTACAGTAGGGTCAGTAAGTAACTTCATGATAAATGAAGAAAAGATTGAGGTGGTCAAAGATTTTGTTTTACTTCATTCTATAATCAACATGCAAGGAAGCAGCAGTCAAGAAAACAACAGACACATTGCACAGGGAAAAGGTCTTGCAAAAGACCTCTTTAAAGTGTTGAATAGTAAAGATGTCACATTGAAGATGATGGGTGCCTGACTCATGTCATATGGTTATGAAAGCTGGACATTGAATAGGGAGACAGGAGAATAATTGATGTTTTTGAATTATGGTGCTACAGATGAATATTGAATATACCATGGACTGCCAAAAGAACCAACAGATCTGTCCTAGAAAAGGTGCAACCAGGGTACTCCTTAGAATTAAGGATGACTAGACTGAATCTGGACTTAGTTGGTAGAGTACCACTCTGCAGTCTCTGAGATTGTGAGTTCAATTCCCAGCACTGCAAAAATGGGAGAAGGATGTGGCAGTCCACTCCCTGGGCCATCCCAAACCAATCAGCCATTGAAAACCCTATGAGGGTTGCTATGAGTCGGACACAACTCCACGGCACACAACAACAACAACAACAACAACGACTGAGTCTTATGTATTTTCAACATGTAGTCAGGAGGGACCAATCCCTGGAGAAGGACATCATTTTTGGGAGAGTACCAGGTCAACAAAAGAAAGGAAGACCCTCCACTAGATGGGTTGACACAGTATCTGCAACAATGGGGTTAAACATAAATAACACTGTGTGCCTTGCACAGATTCAGGGAGTATTTCCTTTTGTTTTACAGAGGGTCATTATGAGTGAGACCTGACTGAGGGCACCTAATAAAATAATAGGCAGGAAGAAAGGGATAGAGGCCTCTGCAACCTTATCCCTCCCAGCTCATCCAAGTGCTCCCCAGCCATCTGTAATGTGAATATCAATGTAAACTTGCTCTGAGACAAAGTCTTTGGGCTGATGGTCAGTGCTTCCCCACAGAGAATATCCTTACACCTGGCATGGTTGTTAGGAGATAAAACCCTCTCTCAGATAACCTGGTCTGTAACCTTTAGTACCTTTACAAATGGTCTAATCTGTAGCCAGTACTGTTTGCATATGAAGGCCATAGGGGCCTCCATGTGTGCGCCGGGAAGGGACTCTCTGTTGAAGCAGGACCCCTCCTGTGATAAAGAGAAAGACCAGTTTTGCAGCCTAGATTGAGGGGTAAGAGAAACCCAGCAAACACCTGAAGATAAGATCAAAGAGAGGGGAGGAATATCTGCCCTCTTGATGAGAGACTGAAAAACTCCCCTAGGCACAGTGTCCAGAGTCCACAGCTGTCAGCAGTGTGCAGTCTGCAATATCCAGAAATATTTTTAGCCTATAGAAATCTACGCCTGCAGCTGTAGCCCTGTGGCATCCAATCCCGTCAGATCTCAGAAGCTAAGCAGGGTCAGGCCTGGTTAGTACCTAGATGGGAGACTGCCTGGGAACACCAGAAGCTGTAGGCTTGGGAGAAGGACCTGGCAACCCCCTCCCAAAAATCAATCTGCTATTGAAAACCCTATGAACAGCAGAGAAGCACTGACAATAGTATTTCCCCTGTTGTACAAAGGGTCGCTATGAGTCGGATACCCACTCGATGGCACCTAACAACAACAATAGAAATCTACAGATGTCTGCAGCTGTCTGCAGTCTACACAAATGTTAGGAGATGCCCACAGCCTCATTGATGGACTTGTAAGATTTCTAACCTCCAGCTGGGATGCATAAGTGCTGCTGTCCCTGGATCTTCACTGTTGGACCTGCCCACTTTCTGGTTTCTATATGAGGAAGCATAACTTTCTCTCTTTACATATCCATCTCTCTTCTCCTCATGCTGACCTAACTCCCCAGCCTGCCACCCCCCGCCCCCACCTCTCTCTCTCTCTCTCTCTCTCTCTCCCCCTCTCTCTCTGCCCCAGCCTGCTCTACCCTAAGCCTATCTGCTCTTATTCTGGCTCTACTTTTAATACTAAAATTCCATTCTGGATCCACTTGTAAAGCCCTTCATAAACAAGACTAAGGACTGAGGTTTGCTGTGACTTCCCAGCTCCCTCCTACAGAGCATGGTAACTCCGGACCCTGGACCAGTGCTCCCAGTAACAGATCCACCCATTTTTCATCAAAAACCATAATTTTGTACTTCTTCATGGTTAACTAAAACTCCAAGGTGTATATACCACAACATCCTTATCCATTTAGTCCGTATCTTGGCTATTGTGAGTAGCACTGTTATAAACATGGATGAACAGGTATTTTGATGGTGTTTTGATTTATGTTCCTTTGGGTATATACCCAGGAGTGGTATAGCTGGGACATATGGTAGTTCTACTTTTAGTTTTTTGAGGAACCTCCATACTGGTTTCCATAGTAGCTGCACTAACCTACATTCCCAGCATCTGTGTAATAGGGTTCTTGCTCTACACATCCTTGCCAGCATTTGTCACTGTTTGTTTTGTTGATACTAGCCATTCTGACTGGGGCGAGATGGTGAGTTTTGATTTGCATTTCCCTGATGGCTAAGGATGTTGAACACTTGTTCATATGGTTACTGGCTATTTGTATTTCTTCTTTTGAGAACTCTCTGTTTAATTCATTTGTCCATTTTTTGATTGGATGCTTTATACGACCATGACTGGTTACATGAGATATTTTACAGGGTGGGTACTAGCCTCATTTTTACAAGTGAGAAAGTTAGCTCAAGAAACTTTCTCCAAACTACACAGCTAGCAAGGGGCAGAACTGTGCTTGATTTCTATTTGTGGGATTTAATGGTGCCCTCCTTACTGAAAAATCCAGTTTGTGAATATTCAAACATAGAGCCAGCCAGTTAATTCTCGGTGTATGTTTCCATTGCCTGTTAGAAAATGCCCTCTCTCCACTCTAGGTTTCTGTGGGAAGAACTATCTCCTGGTCTCTCTTAACCATTCCACCTCCGGCAATGTAGAAAAAAATTTGGAAAGGATCACCAAGCATGGTGAGCTTACCTCATACATTCTCCCTCTTGGTAAATGCAGCCCCCAGGGAAAAACATTGTCTGCCACTCTTGCTGGGGCCTGTGCGAAGCCCAGGGCACCCTGCAGCTGTCAGGAATAGCTCTCGAATCTGGACGTCAGTATTAACCCAGCCCACCTGGCCGCCAGACCTATGAGCACTCCTTCTTTGCTTTCTGTCCTTCTTACTCTTTGTTTCTATCCTCAGCTTTTCAGTGGTAGGAAAGAAATGACCTATTTCTTGAACTCTCTAAGAGACCACCCCCAGGACCCTAGAATCATAAAAAGAGCAAATTAAAGATTTTTTGGGTTGTGTTTTGTTTTAAACTGTCCATAGAACAAAGGCTGATTAGCGAAGACACCGGGTAGGAAAAAATGAGAAAAGAGATGGGGAAGCAGAAACCAGAAACTTCACACTGAGTTGGCAGAAGATCATTCAAAATTAAAGGCACTTGACAAATTGATACTGAAGTTCATGACAAGGTGTTGTTGTTGTTAGGTGCCATCGAGTAGGTATCCGACTCATAGCGACCCTGCGTACAACAGGTGAAACGCTATTGTCAGTGCTTCTCTGCTGTTCATAGGGTTTTCAATGGTGGATTGATTTTTGGGAGTGGGTTGCCAGGTCTGTCTCCCAAGCCTACAGCACCTGGTATTCCCATGCGGTCTCCCATCCAAGTACTAACCAGGCCCAACCCTGCTTAGTTTCCGAGATCTGATGGATAAGCTGCCACAGGGCTACCGCTGCAGGCTCATGACAAGTAGCAATTTTAAAATTGCTTGAATTTCTCAACTCTTTAATGCATAGTGCTTCCCATAGGCATGCTGAACTCCTTGAAGTGATGGGGATCTAGACTGTTGTAGAGAAGCTCAGCTGGTCCAGAGGAAATCCTAAACAACATGTGCTGTTGTTAGGTGCCGTGGAGTGGAGTCTGCTCATAGTGACCCTATGTACAACAGAATGAAACATTCCCCAATTCTGCGTCAGGCACATGATCTTTTTTAATGTTTAAGCCTGTTTGTTGCAGACACTGTGTCAATCCATCTAGTTGAGAGTCTTCCTTTTTTTCATGGACCTGCCATTCTCCCAAACATGATGTCCTCCAGAGATTGGTCCCTCCTGAGAACATGTCCAAAATACATAGTATGCAATCTAGCCATCCTTAATTCCAAGGAGTACCCTGGTTTCATTTCTTCCAGGACAGATCCGTTGGTTCTTTTGGCAGTCCATGTTATATTCAATATTAGTCTCTAGCATCATAATTCAAAAGGATCAGTTCTTCTCCTGTCTCCCTTATTCAATGTCCAGCTTTCACAACCATATGATAGGACTGAAAATACCATGTGCATGAGTCAGGTACACCTTTGTCTTTAACGTGACATCTTTACTTTTCAACACTTTCAGGAAGTCTTTTGCAGCAGCTTTTCCCTGTGCAATGTGTCTTTTGATTTCTTGACTGCTGGATCTGTGGATGTTGATTATAGAACCAAGTAAAGCAAAATCTTGGACAACTTCAATCTTTTTTCTATGCGTCATGAAGTTGCTTATGTAGCATAAATTAAACGTGTTTCATTAATTAAAGGCAGTTCAGAACTAATTCATGGAATTTCCTAGGTTTCTACCTAGGAAAACAGGTTGAAAATTCAAAAAAGTATAGTAAATTTTAGGCAAAACAGGTCCCCTGATTTCCCTTCAAAAATCTGTTCTTCCTTCAGCCTTTCCATTTCAGTAAATGGGATCAGCATCTACCGTATTGGATTCCTGTCATTTCCTCAAACCCCACATCCAACCCACCAGCAAGTTTTAGTGTCTTTATCTCTAAAATAGAACCCAAATTTATTCATTTCTTTCTATTTCTATTAGGACTTTGCCCAAACCAGGTGTCATTTCTGACCTGGACTGTTAAGTAGCCTCTTAATTGGCATCCCTACTTCTGTTCTTGGGCTGGGATTTGGCTCAGTTGGTAGAGTGCTGCGCTGTAGTCTCTGAGGTCCTGAGTTCAATTTCCAGCACCGCAAAAATGGGAGAAGGGCCTGGCAATCCACTCCCAAGGCAATCCCGAAGAAAACAGTCAGCCATTGAAAACCCTATGAGGGTCGCTATGAGTCAGATACCAACTCGATGGCACCTAACAACAACAACAACTTCTGTTCTTGACAATCTATAATCTAACCAGAAGCTAGAATGAGCTTTCAAAATGAAAATAAATTTATTCACCCATTTAAAATTCTCTAATGACTTCTAGCCTGCAGCTATAGCCCTGTTGCATCAGATCCTGTCAGATCTCGGAAGCTAAGCAGGGTCGGGCCTGGTTAGTACCTGGATGGGAGACTGCCTGGGAACACCAGAAGCTGTAGGCTTGGGAGAAGGACCTGGCAACTGCCTCCCCAAAATCAATCTGCCATAGAAAACCCTATGAACAGCAGAGAAGCACTGACAATAGTGTTTCCCCTGTTGTACAGAGGGTCGCTATGAGTCAGATACCGACTCGACGGCACCTAACAACAACAACGACTTCTAAATGCACTTAAAGCCCTGAGTCCCTATCTCTGAATGAAAGTTCTATTTCTATCTAACCTGTGCCACCCTGTGTGGCCTCATCTCTTAACTTCCTCCACCTCCTGCATCATGATCAAACAAGCTTGGTGGTTTTGTTGTTGTTGTTGTTGTTGTTGTTTGTTTTTACCTCTAGGAACTTAAAAGAAATAAACCCAGTGAGTTCTCCAGCCTTGTTGGAAGAAAATGCGCCCATTGCCCTGTGCTGGTAAGTTGCTATAATGGAGACCATGACCCTAAGTTTATCTGACAGTCCAAATTTTCAAGAACGAAGCCAGAGAATTGAATTTTTATGTAATATTTCCTAATTTTTAAAAGCTAACAAGTGTATCAAACTAGTATTATACTCACTAAATATAGAGTTCCAAATATTTGCATAAATTAGAAATGTTTCCTTCATTAAGGTTGTTTAGAACTAATCCAGTATCCCCACAGAGATCAAGGATACAGATTTCTTCCAGCTTTGAGATCTGTTATTTTTAGGGTGTGGCACCTACCTTCACGACTCGGTATGGCTACTAGAGCTCTAACTTTTCGGTTTCAGGCAGCAGGATAGAAAACAGAAATGGAAAAAAGAGGACACAAAGTGTTCCTTAGGTATTCTTGAATGGAGCTGCCACAAGTACATCTGCTTACATTTAATTGGCTGGATCTTAATCACATGGCTACTGCTGACTGCAAGGCATGTTGGGGAATGTAGTCTTTATGTCAGGGGCTTTAACTATAAAGAATAAGGGGAGAAAAGCTATTGAGGTCAGCAATTAATAGTCTGTGTCACAGTAACTGTACTTATCAGAGTACTCCAGAGACACAGAACCAATAGGACATACAACAAATCTGAATTCTAGGCCAGGCCAGAAGGCTGGGTTCTCAGGCAAGATTTTTATATTATAATCCTAAAGCATGGGAGAAGGGCCTGGCAATCCACTCCCAAGGCAATCCCGAAGCACTAAGCCATTGAAAACCCTATGAGGGTCGCTATGAGTCGGATACCGACTCGACGGCACCTAACAACAACAACAATCCTAAAGCAGAATGCATTCTTTTCCAGAAAACCTCAAATTTTACTCTCAAGGCATTCAACTGATTGGATGAAGCCCACCCACATTATTATTATTATTATTTTTTGTAAAGAATTACCATAACTTTTATTTTTACTTAGTTTTATTTAAAAAATAAATATGTCATAAAGCTTTTGTTTCTTTTAGGGAGAAAAAAAATGAACAAGTTTCTTAAAATCAAATAAGCAATGGTAAGGTGTCGTAACTTGAAAAAGATTGGGAATCACTGGTTTACAAGTTATAATTGAAAGAGAGAACAACTGCCACAGTTGCCCATTTCATGCCAATGGCAGCAAACAACAGGATCAACTAGGGCAGAATAAATAACTGTGGAAGCCCTGATAAGTGCTTAAACCAACTGCTTCACGGAGACATCAGTACAACTATATCTTGCTTTAAACAACACAGAAGTTCCTGAAAAGGTTTGGGTAAGTGAAATAACCACAAACATAGTAGAACTTGGTATCCCAAGGAATTCTGAGCTGAATTCTTTTCCGAACAACCACTTTCATCTTAGTAAATCCAGGTGTTTGCTTTGCTTAAGGTAAAATATACCTAGCTACTACCTCTCTGAACTGAAGCAATAGCATATTCACCTAACAATGCTCCAGCTGGGCCAATGGCACAATTTCCAAGTTTGTGTTTCTATTAAGTAAGTAGTGTAAGGTATGGAGTCAGCCAAGGAGCCCAGATGCATCTGGCAAAGCAGGCTTTGGGGAAGCCCACCCACATTATTGAGGATAGTCTTCTTTATTTAAAGTCAGCTGATTGTAGATGTTAGCTATATTTATAAAATATCTTTAAGCAACATCTAGATGAGTGTTTGAATAAAAAAAAACTGAGCCAGATTGACACATAAAACTATTACAGAATCCAATTTTCTTGTCTTTTTTTAACGTGGCAAAACAGTTCCTGTCTATGCCCCTGGTTTGACTTGCAGACTTCCAGGTTGCAATCTTTCTTCTATGTGGTGGAGCAACGAGCGTGGCCTCTTCTAGACCTATAATGTGAAAATACCCTTGCCTTATACAATCATATAATTAGAATCGCATATACACCATAATGAGAGCTCTGAAGCAAAGGTACAAAGTCTCACCGTTTCTGGGACTTTTTTGTAAATAGATAGGCTTAGTTTTGTTTTGTTGTTGTTGTTGTTGTTTTTAAAACCACTGTCCCTATGGGATGCTATCTGATAAGCAAAACATTTTTCCCCCTGAGCCCTTTCTAACTCATTAAGTTATTTTCACTGTACAGCCCAAATTTCTGTTGCTAAGTAGTGATTTAGAAAATCACTGTAGGGAAGGATAAGAGGGGAAGAAAATGAATTGGAGCCAACAGAAAAGCCCATGGCTTTTTCAGCCTGTAATTATCAGCCATTGGATCAACCATCCTCCACTTCCCCACACTCTCCTCACACAGTTGTTTTTAACTTTGTGTTTCTCTTTCAAAGTTGACCTTGAAACAGTCTAGAGCATGCAGAGATATCTCAAAGTTGGATTGCCACTGATTTGCAAGCAGGTATATGTTATACATATTTTCATGTTTCTTACAGTGATATAATTGTTTTTTGGAATTTTAAACTTTGTTTTTGATATCTTTCATTGTAATGTTATACACGCTAAGAACTTGTCTAAGTCTAGTTGAACAACATAAGTACTGGCAACTAACAACAACAACAGCTATAATAGGGGCAATGGTGATGCATGAGTAACCACATGAACTTAAAAATCACCAAAGCAGTATGTTTGGTGTTATAATTTTATATAATAAGCTAATAGTTTATCAATGTGATATCTTGATCCACCATTAAGTTTTTTTGGCTCACTTTTCTGCAGTTATCAAAATATGTACTTTTCAGTTCATTTTCCGTAGCTATGAAATTCATGTCATATAATTTCTTTTTTCAATTGATGTGACTGAAAGGAACACCAGTCACTTGGCAAATGGAAGATCACAAATCAATTCCGATAATATTTCATTTTGAAGAGGATCTTTCTGCTGACACAACTGTTAAGAATACTCTGTAGACTCTAAGAATACTCTATAGACCTAACAACAACAAGACTGTGAAAATGTACAGGCACTTATAAACGGTCTTTACTAAAAAATACTTATTCCTCACTTGAACCCACAAGTGTCCTGTTCCGGACCCCTAGGAGACATCTGAAGGTCTCTAGTCCTAAACCTGCAGCCACCTTAGATCCTGGGACTCATTGGTAGGTAAGCATCTCTTTTGGACAAGGGACTATAAATACCCTTCCATCAGTAACAGTGATAACAACTTCCTGCCACCACCCTGCAGAATCAGAACTGAGACAATGGTCATCGCAATCACAGTCTGACCCGGACTGCCTAATGCCTATTGCTGCTGCCCTCCCCAGCAGCTGGGACTTGCAGGTGCGAGGTACCATGCCCAGCTCTAAATGTAATTTCTATTTCTAAACCTATGATTATTTACCTTGCAATGTTGTGGCAGTTTTCAAAACCAGAGAAACTAGCAAATCTAAGCCCTTTAAGAATTCTAACAATTTCTCCACTTCTTCTTCCACTTAAACTAAAGCTCATATGAGCTCCCCAAAGATGGACTTTGGGTTACTGAACTCTTCTATCTGTTCCTCTTCCCAATGTGCACATTGTAAATCTCCTTTCTCTGCTTTTCACCATTGTTGTTGCTGTTGTTAGGTCCCATCAAGTCGGTTCCGACTCATAGAGACCCTTTGTATCTCAGAATGAAACACTCCCTGACACTGTGCCATGTCTTGCACTGCGTCAATGCTCCTCTGCTATTCCTAGGGTTTTTGATGGCTGATTGTTTCAGGAGTGGGCTGCCAAGTCCTTCTTTCATTTTTTTTTTTGGTGGCACTGGGGATTGAAACCAGGGCCTCAGAGAGCACAGAGCAGTTTTCTTACTTCTCTCTTTAATTGTTACTTTGGAGGACAGATGGTAGAACCTAATTTTGGAAACTGGAAGTTTACCCTAAACGCCTATAACAAACAACACTGAGATAAATCCCACCCCCCTTTTTTTCTCCACGCCTGGTTTCTGATAAATTGCCTCATGATATAAATTTTAATACTTGTTGTTGTTGTTAGGTGGTATTGAGTAGGGTCTAACTCATGGTGACCCTCATAGGGTTTTCAATAGCTGATTGTTTCAGGATTACTTCGGGAGTGGATTGCCATGTCCTTTTCCAATTTTTGCAGTGCTGGGGATTGAACCTAGGTCCTCAGAGAGTGCAGCGTGGCACTCTACCAACGGAACTAAACCCCAGCTCTTTAATACTTCCAGAGTTGTTGATTCCTGTGGAAGAGTTTTTCTAACTATATTTAACTCTTCATACAAATTTGTTTCATGTACATCTGAATTTATGTATAAATTTATACACTGGCATTTTAACGTTTCTGCTGACGTGAGGAAATGTTTCGTTAAATTTGTGGAAGTCATGCAAGAAACTGAAAGTGGCTTCATGATTGATATATAATTTAAAAGGGCTGTTTATGCATTCTGTAACTGTATCTTCAACTACAAGGAAAAAATTTTAATTGTCTTCCTTGTAAACAGTTAGTGCTTTCTTCATATAAAATTAATGTTCTTGAGCTGGAATAGGTGGCACCAGTTACAGTCCCAGCTACTCAGGAGACTGAGGCAAAAGGATCATTTGAGCCCAGTAGTTTGACAGTATGCAGGGCAGCATGCAAACCCTGTCCAAAAAAAAAAAAAAAAGTTTCTTTCTGTGCAATATGACAGGTATTTACTTTATTTATTTATTTACTTATTTATTTTTATTCGGTACCGGGGGAGTTGAACCCAGCGCCCCGCACATGCTAGGCAATTGCTCCACCATTGAGCCGCACCTCCAGCCCCTTTTTAATTTTGGGACAGTGTCTCACTAGGTTGCAAAGGCTGCTTCTGGTCTCAAACTCATGATCCTCCTGCCCTAGCCTCCCAAGAGTAGCTGATATTTCAGGCTTGTGTCATGGTACCTGGTTACTATGATGGGTCTTTAAAGGTAGTATCATTTTTTTGTTTGCTCTATTATTCTGGCAGTAATGGGGACCCAACCCAGGGCTTCATGTGTGCTAGACAAGAGCTCTCCTGCGGAGCTACATCCCCAGTCCTGTGTGGTGTGTGTGTGTTACTCCTGGGCTCAAGCAATCCTCTGGCTTCAGCCTCCCCAGCAGCTGGGACTTGCAGGCGCGCGGTACCATGCCCAGCTCTAAATGTAATTTCTATTTCTAAACCTATGATTATTTGCTTTGCAATGTTGTGGCAGTTTTCAAAACCAGAGAAACTAGCAAATCTAAAAACCCTTTAAGAATTCTAACAATTTCCCCAAATTGTTCACTTATTCACTGTGATTATTTAAGTCATTTACTGAGAAAGTTTACTGCATGAGCACCAACAGTCCCTGGCCCATGCAGGATCAAGATTTGTGTAAGTGATGCAAGGATCAGCTGGCTCTGGGGAGGGACAAGCAAGCTGACCCCTTAGTCTAAGTTTTGGCCTTGTCCTTGAGAGAGCCTCTTCCTGCCTCTGGAGCCACAGCCACAGCTGCCATGACTCTCTCTTCTGCTGCCAGCTCCATCAACACTGCAGTCTGGGCCCAGGTCCTGGCCCCTCTGCACTGTGGACAGCCTTGAAGCATGTCTGTGTACATGCTAGGTGTTGCAATATCTCAACCCTCCCGCACACACATGGGCAATCACCTCTTTGTGCACTTTCACCAAATGCAAACATGTTCTTTTGTTCCACTGGGCTTATTAAACACAGATTCAAAGATAAAATAATAATAATAATAATTATTATTATTTATTTATTTTTATTTTTGCGGTACTGGGGGTTGTACCCAGGTCCTTACATTTGCATGCTTTGCAAGTGCTGGACCACTGGGCTATACCCCCAGCCCATTTTTTTTTTTTTAACTTTTTTGAGACAGGGTCTTGCTAAATTATGCAGACTGCCTCTGGTCTCGGACTTGTGATCCTCCTGCCTCTACCCCCCAAGTCACTGGGATTATAGGCATGTGCCACCATTCCCGGCTGCAAAGATAAAATTATTAAGAATTTCAAGATAGCAGCAGGAAAGGACTAAACCAAACATGGACCCCTCCTATAAATATTCTTTGTGCAACCACACCGGTCATGTGTTCCTGAAGCTGACCCTGAATTTGGTCAGATAGTCAATTAAGTGTCATGACTTAAGCTTTGGGCTCTATTTAGAAGAGTTGTTGAGAAATGATGGGCACTGACAGGTTTCCTTCATGACCTTAACTTAAAGTGACAAGTTGTTGACACATCTGCATCATTTTCCCACTGAAATGTATGTGTTCTGAGAGTAAGACTCTTGTCTTATGCAACTTATATTCCCTTCAAGGCCTACATATGTGTGTTGCATGTGGTAGAGGTTAAATAAATTTGGTTGAGCTGGGTGTCCTGGCACATGCCTGTAATCACAGTGACTTGGGAGGCTGAGGCAAGAGGGTTGAGAATTCAAGGCCAGAGGCAGCCTATGCAGTTTAGTGAGACCCTGGTGGGCGTGTGGGTTTAGTGGTGGAGCCCTTGACTAACATGTGCTAGGACTGAGGTTCAGCCCCAAGTACTGCCAAAAAAAAAAAAAGGAAATTTGGTTAACTACATTAACTGATTAACTGCTGTTCTGTTGGTTGTTTTTCTCTCAGCAGTAACATGTACAGTTGGAAATAGGTGTTCCCTTTTTAAAAGACATGGAACTATCAAAGTTGATACAAAACCGATTTGAGCTGCTTGACTGATGCAGGAGGAAGAATATCATCAGTAAGTGTTTCCTGTGCTCACTCCACAAACATGCCCTTATGCAAACTTCCTGAATTTGGTAAGAGAATCTGTCTGGCTTTGCCTGCTCTTTCAGAGATTCTGGGTGGATTTCCATTATTTTCTCTTTGTTTCCAAAGAGGACCTAGTTCTTTTCTAGGTCCAAGATGAAGATGGCCATTATTTTTGACCAAGAGTTTCCAAAGGTAATTTTGCAATATTGTTCTTAGACCAGACTATGAGAGACTGCTGACTGGGGGAATCTAATCAGAATACCCAGTGTGCAAGTGGGAGATGCTGAGGGCAGAGAGCAATGATTGTAGTATTGCCCACTCCCTCTCTATGACACACTGTGCCTCGAGTCAACAGGTCATAGAGATATTGCTTTACCAAGTAGCAGCAGTGATGGTGTTAGGGGTTGTCTTTCTTGTTTCACTTTCTATATAAGAGTTTTAATTTTATGGTGGAGTCATGAAAATGAAAGATAGGCCTGGGTATTACAAAATATGTTGAAATGAATGCTCCATCTGTAGATAGGCATGCCCTTTAGAAACCTCTACCAACCATTTTTAAGGTTTCCCTAAATCCCCAAGTGCCTTTTGCTCTTGATGATAAATCTATATTCTATGAATAAGCAGGGCTGAGAATTAGCTCAGATGGTAGAACACTGCGCTGCAGTCTCTGAGGTCCTGAGTTCAATTCCCAGCACCCCAAAAATTGGAGAAGGGCCTGGCAATCCACTCCCAAGGCAATCCTGAAACAGTCAGCCATTGAAAACCCTTTGAGGGTTGCTATGAGTCGGATACCGACTCGACGGCACCTAACAACAACAACAATGAATAAGCAAGACTAATTAGTAGACAGAGCATAGTCAGATATTACTTATTGACTCACACACACCCTCATAATATCAGGCTTTTCTGCCTCTTAATTACCACATGCCAATGAAGATATTCCAGAGAATGTGATCCAAGGAATGCAAATCAAATTAATACGGATTAAAATCTTATGCCTCTCTTCAATAAAAGAACAACAAAATATAACCACTTGACATTCTTAAAATTTGTTCTGAGAAGGGAAAAATAGTAAAGCATGTTAAATTCATACCTGTGGATAGGGAAAATTCTGTCCTATTCACCATGCTCTGGAATTCTAGATTAGAAAGAAAAAGCTCTTGAAGAATGAAAGAGGAAGTTTTATTTTATTGCAGTGCTGGGGATTGAACCAAGGGCCTCAATGGATACTAAGCAAGTCCTCTACCAACTGAGCTAAACACCAAGCCCCAAAAGAGGGAGTTTTATAAAAGAACAAAGTAGTGTAATAAACTTGTTGTTAGGTGCCTTCAGGTTGGTGTCCGACTCATAGCGACCCTACGTACAACAGGTGAAACACTACTGTTAGTGCTTCTCTGCTATTCAGAGGATTTTCAATAGCTGATTGTTTTTTGGGAGTGGGTTACGGGGTCCTTCTTCCAAGCTTAAAGCACCTGGTGTTCCCAGGCAGTCTCCCATCCAAGTACCAATGCCTGACCCTGCTTAACTTCCGAGATCTGACAGATCTGGATGCCACAATGGTATGCATGCAGGCTCATAATAAACTTAGAGGATACAAAATCACCAAAGATACTACTGTGTAGAATTATGAGGTTCAAAATGGATTTAGTTAAACTTAGAATAGACTAACAAATTATTTAGAAAAATCAGAAATGTTAATGTTTCCTCCATCTATAAGCACCTAACAACAACAAATTCCCTATCAATGTTGTTTCTCATATAAAACCTGGTAAAAATGTGGGTGGGATTAAGTTTATGAACTCCTAAACATTTCTAATGAGTGATTTCATTCTTCATTCATATAAGGCTTCTACTCCTTATATGTTTACCCAATTCTTATTACATATGTCAATATAAACTGAATTCAATCTTTGTAAAGAAAATATATTGCAATTCTGAAACAGTACATTAATGCAGGGATTTAGTAACTTATGCTGATAATAGTGACAGTATATTCATTCCTTTAATAAATACTGTGTCTACTATGTACCAATTGTGTGCATGGCACAGTATTAGGTACTGTTTCATTCTGTCGCACGTAGGGTTGCTATGAGTTGAGTCTGACTTGTCAGCACCTGAGCACTCTTCTTGTGCTTGGGGATACAGTTGTGAGCAAAACAATAATAAAAAAAATCCTCCCCTCATGTAGCTTCGATTCTATTGAAGAAACAGACAATAAAATGACAAGTGTAAGTGAAAAAGCATATTACAGAGGTATTTAGAGGATAGGGCATCCAGTTTGCTATCACTATAGAACAAATCATCTTAAAACTAGGTGGGTCAAGGCATGCATTTATTATTGTCCACTAGAGCAAAAGGAAATGGAAATGTGTGTGGGGGGGGGTAGATTACAATTTTAAATTAAAGTCACCTGAGAAAGTGATTGTGATGTGTAACCCTATATGTTGTTATCATTAGGTGCTGTCGAGTCGAGGCCGACTCATAGTGACCCTCATAGGGTTTTCAATGGCTGACTGTTTCGGGATTGCCTTGGTGCCCATTTTTGCGGTGCTGGGAATTGAACTCGGGACCTCAGAGACTGCAGAGCGGCACTCTACCAACTGAGCTAAATCCCAGCTCCTTTGTAACCCTATATGGTCCCCCATAATCCATATCTCCTGGTCTTTCTCATGCAGTCCTCTTCCTTTGAGTGTGGGTTTGACTAACAGAATATGGTAAAAGTGATGATATTATTTCCAAGATTAGGTTACCAGGAGATTGTGTCTTTCTGCTTGGACAGCCTTGTGTGCACTCTTTGATGGAAGCTGGTACCTGAGCTACTCTATGGCAGGGCCCACGTTGACAAGGAAAGAGGGAGGCCCCAGCCAGTAAGAAACTAAGGCCCTCGTTTAAAAGCTCATCAGAAACTGAATCCTGCTAACACCCAGGTGAGTGAGCGCAAAGGTAGGTCTTCCCTCAGTTGAGCTTACAGATGAGAGCACAGCTCTGGTGATGCCTTGAGCGCAGAGACTCCTTGACACAGACGCACTTGACTAAGTTGCTTCTGTAATCCCGCCTGCAGAAACCATGAACTAAAGGATGTTTGTTGTTTTAAGCTGCTAAGATTTGGAACACTTTGTTAGTTGACAAGACTAACTAATACAGTGATGTTTGAACAAAGACATGAGGCAAGTGAGGGAGTAGGACATGTAGCTATCTAGGAGCAGAGCAGTGCAGGTAGAAGGAATGTTCAGTGTAAGGCCCTGAGGTAGGAGCATGTCCAACAGGTGCAAGGAACAGCACAGAGGCCGGTGTGTAGGAAGGTGCAATGAGGGTGAGACAGTGACCAGGGGCCAGATAATGGGGTCCGGTGGGTTATTATAAAAAAGAGTCTTTTTTTTTTTTTTTTTTTTTTTTTGCGGTACTTGGGTTGAACCTAGTGCTTCACACTTGCATGCTTTGCAAGTTCTGTACCACAGAGTTGCACCCTCAGCCCCCCCCTTTTTTTTTTTTTTACTTTTTGAGACAGGTCTTGCTAAATTACACAGACTGCCTCTGGTCTCGAACTTGTGATCCTCCTGCCTCTGCCTCCTGAGTTGCTGGGATTACAGGTGTACACCACAATGCTCAGCTACTATAAAAATAAGTCTTAATCTGAGAGAAAGTGGAAGTTGTTGCAGGGTCTGGAGAGAGTAGTACCATGATCTCATTTGTGCTTTTGGAGGATCACTATGGCTTGCATTGAGAACCAGCTATGGGGAATAAGAGAGAAAAGAGAAGACCAGTTAGAAGTGTGCTGCAGTAAGCTAGGCAAGAAATAATCACTTCCAGCAGAAGGGAGCTAGTATAGTGATGATTACAGGGTGGGTTCTGGATATATTTTGAAGGTAGAGTCATGGAATAGTTTGTGGAATGTCAGAGAAAGAGATCATGGATTTTGGTCTGAGTAAGTGAAAACATGGGAAAACTGTAAGTAGACCTGGTGGTGGGGGGGGATGAGGAAAACAGATTCACCTTTCATCGTTTTAATCTTGAGACACTTATTGTATATCAAGTGGAGGTGTTCTGTAGGAAATGGGGTAGATGGGTCTGGTGTCTAGGAGAGGTGTCTGGGCTGGGTATGTAAATTTAGGAGTTGTCAGCAAAAAAATAGCATTTAAAGTCATGAGACTCCATGAGATCATCAAATAGGGAGAGGAAAGGACCCAGAATTGCTTCAACATTCAGTGAGGAAACACAGAAAGGATGGGCAGAGGAATCTTGGAAGGAAAAGCCAGGGAGGCAGGGGGACAACCAGAGAGAAGGGTGTCTTGGAATCAGTTAAGAAAGCATATTTCAGTGAGGCAAGACGTGACCATTAGGTTCAGGAGTGTGGTCACTTGCGACCTTTACATAGCAGTTCCAGCGGCGTCCTGAAGGCTACAGAAGTGACAGACAAGGGCTTAGCAGTGACACAGAAAAAAATCACACCGAAGAAGAACAGATGATTCTTTCCAGGAGTTTTGCTGCCAAGGAACCAATATCAGGTGGTCTCTGCTGAGGGAAATGGAGTTAGAAGGAGATTTGTCTTGTGATGGTAATGTTGAAAAGAGAGCAAAAGGTTGGTGATGTAGAGGGAAGAACAGCCAAGCACGTCCTTAGGTTGGTAAAAGGAAGTCAAATCTAGTGTTCGAGTAGCCCGGCTTTGGGTGGTAACCTAAACTTTGTTTACCATGGCAGGAAAAAATTGTTCCTTTGGAAAGAGCAACATATATTACTGTGGTCCTCTCTAGTAACCTCTTTGAGTTATTTTCCTCTTTCATTGTCTTTGTGTTATTTTATAACAGTAAGTTGTAGAAAACTGATCGGGATACATATAATTCTTCCATAGACATACAACTGAATTTTGTCCAGTGGAGGCACAACTAATTTCCTTTGCCCACTGTAGAAGTCCGTTTTGTATCTATTAAGCATGCCTGTTTACCCGAACATCTACCTGTCTTTACCATCTTTTATTAATGAAGTAATTAAAATACTTGGCCTATGTTCCTTTGATGTTTATATGAGAATCATGAATTGACATTCTTTTTAAAAATATCCTGCAGCAATAATAACAAGAAGGCAGGGAGTATACACGGACACAGGTGCTTGGGTGGGCAGAGGGGTGGTGGCAGTGGTAACCTGTGGTGTTCCCTTCCAGAAGATGTACTTTGCTGAGGGCAGAGAAGATGTAAAATCTTCAGGAGAGTGGCAGAGTGAAGGGATGAGGGAATTTTTAGTATGACTGCAGCTTTCAAGGCTACTGAGGTTAGTGCTCATGAAGTTGTTAATAAACAACATAAAGCAAGTTGTTAATGAGTTGATCTTCCTAGACAGTTAGGCTGCACAGGTGCACACACAAAGGAGGGAGGTGAGTTTAACCTGCAGCTATGCTAAAGGGGGAGACAAAAGCAATGCAAGGAGGAAAGAGGAGTTGAGGATATGCACCAGAGAATGCCCCCACATACCTGTCAGTTTGCAGAACTCTGGAGGCTTGTGTGTTCCTGTGTTGCTGAAAGCTATGCTCCTGGTATTACAGATAGCAGCGGGGTCACCTATGGTGGACAGTTTTAAGCTGAGCTTCGAAACTAGGACAGACTAGGGAGCAGGACCAGGTAGCCCACTCCTGAATAGCAGAGAAACACTGTCAGGTATAGTGCTGGAAAATGAGTCCTCCAAACTGGAAGGCACTCAAAAGACTACTGGGGAAGAGTGGCCTACTCAAAGTAGAGTCTACCTTAATGACAGAAATGGAGTAAAGTCCCAGGGACCACCATTTGCTGATGTGGCATGACTCAAAATGAGGAAGCACAACTGTAAATATCCATTAATAATTGAAATGTAGATTGTACGTAGTATGAATCTAGGAAAATTATAAATTGTCAAAAGGGAAATGGAGCACATAAACATCAACATTCTAGGCATCAGTGAGCTAAAATGGACCGGCATGGGCCACTTTGAATCAGATAATCATACAGTCCACTATGTCAGTAATTAATGACAGATTAAAAAGAAATGGGATTGCATTCATCATCAAAAGGGATATCTCAAGATCTGTCCTGAAGTACAATGCTGTCAGTGATAGAATAATATCCATATGCCTACAAGGAAGGCCAGTTAAAATGACTATTATTCAAATTTATGCACCCACTACTAAGGCTACAAATGAAGATAGGATTTTTACCAGCTTCTGCAATCTGAAATAGGTCTAACATGCAAACATGATGTACTGATAATTACTGGTGATTGCAATGCAAAAGTTGGGAACAAAGAAGAAGGCTCAGTAGTTGGAAAATATGGTCTTGGTGACAGAAATGTTGTTGGTGACTGCATGAGAGAATTCTGTCAGACTAATGACCGTTTTGTCAGCTCATAGTGACCCTATGTATAACAGATGAAACACTTTTGTTAGTGCTTCGCTGCTATTCATAGGTTTTCAATGGTTGATTGTTTTTTGGGAATGGGTTACCAGGTCCTTCTCCCAAGCCTACACCACCTGGTGTTCCCAAGCAGTCTCCTATCAAGACCTAACCAGGCCCGACCCTGCTTAGCTTCCAAGATCTGATGGGATCTGACACCAGAGTGGTACAGCACCACAAAAATGGGAGAAGGACATGGCAATCCACTCCCAAGGCAAACCTGAAACAGCCATTGAAAACACTATGAGGGTCGCTATGAGTTGGACATGACTCCACAGCACCTAACAACAAAAACAATGACCTTTTCATTGCAAATACATTTTTTCACCAACATAAATTGTGACTGTACACATGGAATTCACCAGGTGGAACATATAGGAACCAAATTGACTATATTTGTGGAAAGAGATGATGGAAAAGCTTAGTATCAAAAATAAAAACAAGAATAGGTGCTGGTTGTAGATCAGACCATCAACTGCTCATATGCAGGTTCAAACTGAAACTGAAGAAAATTAGAACAAGTATATGAGAGCCAAGATATAACCTTGACTATATCCCACCTGAGTTCAGAGACCATCTCAAGAACAGGTTTGGTGCCTTCATTAGACACTAACAATCGAAGACCAGATGAGTGGTGGCATGACCTCAAAGACATCATTCATGGGGAAAGTGAAAGGTTGTTGAAAAGATAGGAAAAAAAGAAAAGACGAAATTACAAGTCAAAAGAGACTGATTAGGATTTACTTGGTATTTTAGCCAGGGAAGGTGGTAAGAGACTTATGAGTGGTAAGTCAATGAAAATGTCATGATCCATAGCTGGAGGTCCTACTGGGGTTGAAAAGTTATTGGGGCTGCAGTATTAGAACAATGAACTGGACAGACAGGACATGATTTTCAGAAAAGAAGCAAAACACCATCTTTACTTGTGGCCAGCAATCTGAGCATTCTACCGTTTGTGGGTACTTACCTGCTAACCACCAAACTCCATTTTGTGCGTGGGATGACAGGGGTTTTATGTGCAGTGTTTTTCTTTCTTCTAGTTGATTCTTGTATCTTCTCTTACTGAGATGATTGACTGAAACCAAATCTTACTTTGTTTCTTGAGTAAACAGAATCTGCGGACAGCAGGCCACATGCTAAGCAGGGTTTTTTTTTTTTGTTTGTTTGTTTGTTTTTGTGGTACTGGGGTTGAACCCAGGACCTTGTATGCTTTGCAAGTGCTGTACCACTGAGCTGCACCTCTAGCCCATTATTTTACACTTTTGAGACAGAGACTTGCTAAATTATGCAGACTGCCTCTGGTCTTGAATTTATGATCCTCCTGCCTCTGCCTCCTGAGTCACTGGGATTACAGGCATGTGCCATGGTGCCGGCACTTGAGCAGGGTCTTTAGGAAAGGTTGTGCAGTTTGTACACTGCACAAAGGACACCAGGCTGAGGGAGTAAGTGGGGCTGAGATCCAGCCAGAGCTCTGTTCACTGAGCTGCAGCTACCCCTAACTGCCTTTTATGCCCCCGAAGGCATAAATATTCTAGAGTAGCAGTCCCTATCCTTTTTGGAAACAGGTACCAGTTTTGTGGAAGACAATTTTTCCATAGATCAGAGGTGGAGCCCAGGTAGTAATGCAAGTGATGGGAGCAGTTATAAATACATATGAAGTTTCACTCGTTTGCCTGCCACTCACCTCCTGATGTGTGGCCCAGTTGCTAACAGGCCATAGACTGGTACTGGTCTCTGGTCTGGGGGTTAGGGACCTGTGTTGTAGAGTGAAGCCTTTTCAAATCCACAGAAAGGGGCTGTGTGGGTCACAGAGTCCCAATAAAGATGAGGTTTTACTCAGCAGGCTGGACCTGAGGGAGATTGCCCTTCTGTTAAGAACTCTCTTGCAGACTCGTATCTTCTAAGTGCTTCAAGTGCTCAAAGTATCTTTGAAGAAGATATCTCACATTATACTTTCTCAGTTAAATGCCCAGAACAGCTTTCATTTGGATAGATTTTGCTTCCATCCAAACCAATACATGGCTTTCTATGGGAGCCTGACTATTTGAGAAAAATAATTAAGTATGTGTCATATGCATTATGTATGGATTGCCATCACCTCTACTGTTTCTAGTCCATGTATCAGAAAACTCTTAGACTAATATATTTATAAGCAAACAGCTGAACAATTTTTCCTGATTAAAAAAAGAAACAGCAAGAACTGTGTAGGTAGGTAGGTAGGTTATGTTGTTGTTAGGTGATGTTGATATCTGACTCATAGCAACTCTATGTATAAGTGAAACACTACTGTCAGTGTTTCTTTGCTATTCATAGAGTTTTCAATGGCTGATTGCTTTTTGGAAGTGCGTTGCCAGGTCCTTCTCCCAAGCCTACAACACCTGGTATTCCCTGGCGGTCTCCCATCCAAGTACTAATCAGGCCTAACCCTGCTTAGCTTCCAAGATCTGATGGGATTGGATGCCACAGTGGTATGGCTGCAGGTATGTGGGTTGTTGCTGTTGTTGTTAGGTGCCGTTGAGTCGGTGTCCAACTCATAGTGATCCTGTGTCCAAGTGAAACACTATTGTCAGTGCTTCTCTGATTCACAGGGTTTTCAACGGCTGAGTGTTTTTTGGAAGTGGGTTGCCGGGTCCTTCTCCCAAGGCTACAGCACCTGGTGTTCCCAGGCAGTCTCCCATCTAAGTACTAACCAGGCCCGACCCTGCTTAGTTTTTGAGATCTGACGAGATTAGACACCACAGTGGTAAGGCTGCAGGCAGGTGGGTTATAGGAGTCAAATAGTTCTACTTGCTTTTTTTTTTTTCTTTTTTTACCATTTTAAGGTTTTCTTTATCAGTTCATCTTGAGATATATTATTCTCCAATCTAATCCACACCATTTCAACAGTTTTAAAGGGCTAGAATATCAGAAGTGGATTTGAATTGTGTGCTGATTGCATTCAAGGGCTCTCTCAATTATGAATCCAATCCACATGCGATTCTAATGTGCTCTCCTGTTGAAAGGGTGTGGATTAGAGAATGTAGGCATTACCTATCTAATGCTTCTTGAGTTCCCAAGTGCCTTCAATTATGCAATTATTTACAGAATTCTTAAACTAATATCCATTAAAGAGACAAAAATACCTGAGGAAAATAACGTAAAGGACGAAGGACTTTAAGTCCTAGTTTGGTTCATGGTAGCTGGCTCCATTGCTTTCAGGCCTTCTGGGGATTTGAAAAGGCATCATGACAGAAGGGCCTGGCAAGGAAAGCTGCTCACCTCCTGGCGGCCAAGAAGCAGAGAAAAGAAAGGAAGGGTCCAGTGACGAGAAATCTCTTCAGAGGTACACCCCCAGTGACCTACTTCCTTCAGGTGGGCCCCATTCCCTAGTCATCAGTTCAGCTATGAAATTCAGCAGGGGATTAATTCATTGATGAAGTTAGAGGTCTTATGGAATCACCTCTCAAAAGCCCATTGCCTGGCAACCAAGCCTTTGACACATAAGCCTTTGGGAGATATTTTTAGATTCTAACCATACCACTGGGGTGTCCGATCCTGTCAGATCTTGGAAGCTAAGCAGGGTCGGGCCTGGTTAGTATCTGGGAGACCGCCTGGGAACACGAGGTGCTGTAGGCTTAGGAGGACCTGGCAATCCACTCCCCCCAAACAACCAGCTATTGAAAACTCTATGAATAGCAGAGAAGCACTGACAACGGTGTTTCATCTGTTGTACATAGGATTGCCGTGAGTTGGACATGGACTCCACAGCCTCTAAGAACAACCATAACAGTAGGGGTTCTAGTAATTATTAGAATTACTCATTAAGTTGTATTAAAAATATAATGCAGAACATAGCTTTATAGAGACAAAATAATCCATGCTCACTGTATGTAGGCTGAGTTATAATTTGGTGACTCAACAAAAACAAAGGTACTTTCAGCACAGGGTTATGTTGTTGTTGTTGTTGTTGTTAGGTGCTGTAGAGTTGGGTCCAACTCCTAATGACCCTCATACAATTTTCAACAGCTGAATGTTTTGGGATTGCTTTGGGAATGGATTGCCATGTCCTTCTCTCATTCTTGTTGTGCTGGGGACAGAATCCAGGTCCTCAGAGAGAGCAGAGCAGCACTCTACCAACTGATCTAAACCCCTCCTCATATAGTGCTCTAGTCAGCAGTTAATCCAGGGGATACTGTTTCAAGGTAGCTCAGTATCATTTCCCCTAACCTGATGGGAGCAGGAATGAAAGGCTAAGGCTATCCCACTATACCAACAGGAAAGTCAAGAATTTCCACCTCCAAGCTATTTCTGGGTCATCTTTGTAAAGAATTTGCAAATCTATATGGTGCTCTCCTCTTAGGCACACAGAATATTTTCACTAGCACAAAACACAGCACTGGTTCTGCCCTGGTGGGCGCAGCATGATTCTCATTGTGCTCCTTTGCTTACGCTCTCACGCAAGCCGTGCTACTTTGTCCCACACTCTTCCAAGGCCTTCACTTTTTCCTCCTTTATTCCATATTTGTGCAAGGAAAGAAAAAGGGAAGAAAGACACAGGAAATAGTGTGCAAGGGACAGCAAGGACAGGAAATGTGATGTTGGAAAGCTTTCTCAAGCTTCTGGTAGAGTCCTTGGGGGCTGGGGCGCTCATTATTTTACTTCAAAGAACAGGATCAAGAACAGCCAAATCCTTAGTCAAACATAGGTATCAAATTGCATCTTTAAACCAAAATATAAATTCCCCTAAATAAATTTATTTAAAATTATGCATGCCATTTGTGTAGGAATTAACACTAAACTGCAACATGCTTTACATTTCCAGAGTAGAAATAGCTTTGTTCCTGAGTCCTGGTCCTGAGGATGGCAAATTCTAGATGACAAATGAAATGAATATGTCATTTAGTTGAATAGGCCGAGTGACAGATTAATCTTAAGTGGTATTTGCATGATGGGAGAGAAAATGCCATGTCAGAATTAATGTAAGAACTTCAGGATGTGTTTTGATAGGCATGTATTTAAAAGTAAATTAAAAGGGCAGGTAATGTAGCTCAGTGCTTGTTTAGTACGCGTGAAACTTTGGGTTGGATCCTCAGCACAGAAAAATAAACAAGAAAATAAAAATAAAGTTAGATTAAAAAGAATTTCAGTTTGACAGCCTTTGTTTATGACTCCAGGGAGGGAAATGAGGAAACATATTCTCAGACTGCATTTGACATGTGTCTGGTTAATAATGAGGTTCCCCCCCACACACACAACAAGGTATGTACAGGTACAAAACTTTACTATTTACATAGTGGGTCTAAAATGACATCTGCATTAAAGTAAGTTAATATCTCAGCTAATAAGCTAGAAAATCCTTTTTTCCCCTGTAGGTGCTAGGGATTGAACTGAGAGCCTCATGCATGCTCCGCAAGCACTCTATCACTGAGCTATATTCCTAGTCCCAGAAAATCATGCTGTATGAATGTAGTTTTTACTGTTGATCAGGGTATAGTATTATTTTTCAAGTTTTTGTTTTCCTTTCAGACTACGAATTTATTTCCCATTGACCTAATAGGGTATTTTCTTTAGCTTACTAAAGCTAATTTAAGTATAGACTTTATTCCTAGCTATGTTCAGTTTGGTACCATTAGTTGAAATACACTCAGGCAGACAGTAATACAATTTGAGTAACTACCAGTGAATGAGGCTTAGGTTCTACCTGGTCCAGCAAATGTCAGTTCAAGAAGGCTTTTTATGTATAAATATAAAAATATTTTATTTTCTGATGCTTTTACTAGGAATGTCAAAACAGAATCAAATACAAGAGGTTTCAAAAACTTTCTGTTAAGCTGACTTGAGGGGGAGATGAGTGGAAATGGCTATCAATGGTTACATAATTGGAGATCTTTGTGGTAATATGAGACAGTAGAAACTAATTCCAACAAACTCATTTCTCCCTGAAACCACTGGTGTGAAATTATACATAAATGTTATTTTCAAAGCTATTCTGCTTTCATTGACCTGTAACAAATACTTATTGAACACCTGCTATCTCCATTATACAGTCTAGTTCATTGTCCCCAAAGAAGCTCCTGCAGCTATAGAAAATCTTGTCTCTTCCTTGGTGTGGGTGTGGGTGTGACGCTGTTCACACGCATGGTTAGTGTGCTTGTGAAGCAGCTTGGAGAAGTCTTGTTTCCTTTTATTAGTTGGTTGGCTTTATAAAGCATGGCAAAAAAGCAATAGCAAATCCCAGTCTGCCAGAAATATCTCTTCTTGGAAGCCATTCTGAAGTCGCACCTTGCCGAGGAATACTGCTTTGCTTATTTGGGGAGGACTTTTTGGTGTGAAACAAGAACGGTGAATTTCAAGCGGTCTTACAGAAAGTATATTTTGATTTCTGACCTCATGTCTCCAGCAACTGAACCTGTCACCTGACTTGCGCGTTCTTTATGACTGTGGTTATCTTAAAATAAAAATGGCAGGAAAGCTTTCCTGTGCTTTGGGTAGGAGATAAATTTGCTTTTGTAGAATTTGTGGCTGAGGAAAGCAGATAGGGACTGGTTGAAGAAGACATATGTGACCACTAGCCACCACGTTAAGTTGTGGAAGCCAAAGGTGACAGCCATAGAAATGTAGATCATCAGTTCTGCTAGGTAGTTAGGGGAAGAAACATATTCAAACCAGTCTCCGAAAGGGATCCTGTGGTGACAGTGCACGATCACTCCTGAAATGGTAAAAGACGACCTTATGAGCATGTGGAGTTTTGAAAAGGAAGTTTTACTACTTCATTCCCCAAATCATTGACAGAAATTTTAATGGGAAGAGCATCACACACCCGCATGCAAGCCATTGTCTTATCACACTCCCATTGTCTATCTGCTATGTGTCACAACATCTTGTGCTCAGTTTCCGTCATTATGTTCCTAAGCACAAAGGAAAGCTAGTTCCTTCAGCTGCCCAAGTCATTAAAAGCTCATACTCAGGAGTCAGGCTGCCTGAGTTCCTAGTTTTCCCACTTGCTACCTATGTAACTTCAGGTAAGTTGCTTAAACTCATTGTGCTTTAGTTTCTTCCTCTGTAAAATGAGGACCAGATTGTATTCCTCACATGGATATTGTGATAAAATACTTAGGAAAGAGTCTTGCACAAAGTAAGTACCAGAAAAGTACTAAGTAATACTATTCCATTTTTAATGGCGTAATGGAAATGGTGGGGCTGGGATTTGGCACAGTTGGTAGAGCACTACTCTGAAGCCTCTGAGGTCCTGGGTTCAGTTCCCATCACTGCAAAAATGGGAGAAGGACATGGGAATCCATTCCTGAGGCAATCCCGAAACAATCAGCCATTGAAAACCCTATAAGCATCACTAAGTCAGACACAACTTGATGGCACCTAACAACAACAATGGACACTGTACCTGTGATAAGTCAATACAAGCTAACTAGGAAGTCAAGGGTGCTTTTGCTTTGGCTGGGATAATAATAACTCAGCAGTAATGTGAGCTCACATGCTGATCAGACACATCTGTGCAGTGCTGTCCCCTAATGTGGGCACGGTAGAGACTCACAAACCGTCAGGGATGGATGAGGAGAGATCTTCAGAGTAAGGTCCTCATTTTACAGATGGGAAGATCCAAACTCAGATAGGTGTCTTGTCAACAAAAGAGTATTTGATATAGATTTGGGCAGGAAGGACAAGAATGAAGGATCACTGAGAACTAACTTCTGGTTAAAATCTACCTACAGAAGGCCCTAGAAGAGATCTCACCTGCTTTGTTTTTCCTGAGATTGCCGAGAATGACGTGGCACTTATATTGATGGGCAGATGACCAGATGAACATCATCATTCCAAGGATGTGGAACCACCGTGCTTGCATCAGTAGATTTTTCCCTATCACATAAACTACAGAAATAAGAATTATCAGATTAGCCAACCCTGCAAAAATTTCAGAAGCCCAAGGAGTTAAAAAATATTATACTATCCTGGTATCATTTCCTCTGGACTATGGAGATTTGTGTCTATAGCCATACCACCCTGGCGTCCATTCTCATCAGATCTCAGAAGCTAAGCAGGGTCGAGCCTGGTTAGTGCTTAGATGGGAGACCGCCTGGGAATACAAGGTGCTGTAGGCTTGGGAGAAGCACATGGCAGCCCACTCATGAAACAAGCAGCCACCAAAACCCTGTGAGTAGCAGAGAAGCACTAACATCGTGCTGGGCATTGCACAGTGTTGAGGAGTGTTTGTCTCTTGTACATAGGGTTGCCATGAGTTGGACTCGACTCCATGGCACCTAAGAACAACAACAACATAGAAATCTGCTCCTTAGCCATGGTTGTTGGCTGGCTCTGGCCAGTGAAGAAAATTGCTGGAAGTAATGGCTGAGAGGGGGGCTTCTCACAGAAAAGAGAAATCTGAACTATAAGATGAATAATAAAAATGGTACCCCTTTGTGAGGTAGAGAGGACTGGGTCTGAGAAATCATTCCAAGTGTAGAAATACTGAAGGTATTATATCCTTCTTTCTTCTCTGGATATCAGGAAGAAAGGAAGAAGGCAGGCTGCTGAAGGACATGAACTGCAAGGCACTGGCATTGGAAAAGCAAATGGAAGCCTCCCTCTGATCAGCAGGATTCAGCTGGTCCTAATCAGTCCTGATTAAAGAAGCAGAAGTTGCCCATTGATAAGGGGCAAAATCCTGGGGCTCTGGAGCCAGGAGGGAAGTCCTAAAAAGCTGATTCAGGTAACAGAACCAAGGAGCATGCTATTCCATACGGGAACTTACAAGTGGGACTCAGCTAAGGACAGCAAAGGAGAATCCACCAAATCCACCTGTGCCAATTTCTGTTAAAAAAAACTTGCACTATATAAACGGTAGTCATTTAATGTTCACTAAGTCCAGCCCTTTACTAAAAAGGTTATGTACTGCAGGTGCCAGAAAACATGTAAACATACTTTAGGAGATGTTGTCTATGTATTGGACCGGGATGTAGCTCAGTTGGTAGTGTGGTGTTCTGCATGCTGAGGCCCTGGGTTCTGATCCCCAGAACCACAAAAATGGGAGAAGGACCTGGCAGCCCACTCCCGAAACAATCTCCATAACAATCAGCCACTGAAAACTCTATGAATAGCAGAGAAGCCTAACATAGTGCTGGGCATGGCCCAGTGTCGGGGAGTGTTTCCTTCTGTTGTACATAGGGTTGCTATGAGTCAGACCTGACTTGACAGCACCTAACAACAACAACAACAACAACAACAAATCTATGTACTACTTTTTGAAGTTGAATTGAATTACCATAACAATATTGACATGACATATGACATTTGCTCAAAAAATGGCCTTACTCAAGTGAACGCTAGTGCCACCATATGACAGGCAGGACCCTCAAAGAAAATGGTGGAAGCACAGTTGTCCTGTGAGGAGGGCAAGACCATTTTGAAGTGGTATTTGAAATTCAAGAATGCTGTGGAAGTACAAAGACAATGGAGGTGTGAGTATGCAACAGAACCTCCCACATGTCTAACACCTGTACATCTTCATGATAAGTTTGAGACAACTGATAACGTGCATATTGTGCACAAGGGAAGATCTGGAAGGCCTTGTACAGCAACCAGCCCTGCTTCTTCTGCTATGGTAACCACTCTGGGCACCTCTTGTAATTGCAGAAGTCAAAAGTGACTTATATTCATCTTTATTACAGTGCAGGGAGCCAAGACCATAAGTAACTTTTTACAAGATACCCTGATAAAAAGGTGCAGGGTGTGGTGAAAATAGCAAATGTTGAGCCACAGGACATTGTGACCTTTGAATTGAAATTACCATCTGAAAGCGGTTGTCAGGGTTACAGGAGGAGCTGAAGACTTCTAAAGAATCACCTGGCTCTTGTGACTTTCTTGCCCCTCCCCTCCCCCTCCATGTGTATTTAAGCTACAGCACAACATTAAAGACTTTGGAGCTTGATCAGACAGCCTGTCTTGCTCTCATCCCTCGTGTCTCTTGTCTCTCTCTCTCATTCATTCGCCCCTTACTCTAGGTCCCTGTTGAACAGCCCCGCGGGCCGGGGCATTACAGTATATATTGAGTATTACAATTTTAATATTTTTTTCCTTCCTTAAATGTGTATACATTTTTTGGCGTGCGCGTGCGCGCACGCGTGTGTGTGTGTGTGTTTGTGTATTATTTTATTTCTTTTTTGGCAGTACTGGGGATTATACCCAGGACCTCATGCATACTAGGCAAGTGCTCTATTACTAAACAATACCCTAATGCCTCCTTTTATATAATTTTTTTTTTTTTAATTTTGAGATACGGTCTTGCTTGGTTTCACAGGCTGCCTCTGGCCTCAAACCCTGTGATCATCCTGCCTCAGCCTCCCAAGTTGCTATGATTATAGGCATGCTCCATGGTACCCAGCTTAAAATGGTAATATTTTTATAAATTAAAAACAACATATGAAAAATACAACTCTAAGTCTGAGAGGCTTCAAGAGAAGTCACTATAGGATTAAAAGTTAAAGTATGTTCCAAACTCCTTTGAGTCCCCTAGGCTAAATGCAGATAGAATAGCTATGAGGAAATAGGATTTGTAAGAGTAAGGTTGGAACTACAGTGCAGGAAAAGGGAGGCTGTGGAAGGCTCAGGGTCTAATCTGGGTAGTAATTCATTATTCATTCACTCATCAGTTATTTATTGAGTGTCTACTAAGCCTGCCCAGGCTGTTGGCACAAAGGAGAGAGCAGTGAGTAAGTCAGGCCAGATCCCAGTGCTTACGGAGCTTACATTCTGATCTAGGGATGTTTTCTCTTCCACAAGGACCTGTGAAATCAGTCTGAGTCCTAATTAGAGAAGGGGCTCTGAGGCTCAGTGAAGGAAGCGCAGGCTGAGTGGATTCCCAAGCCCATGCTCTATCAGACTCTGTGGCTGGCAAGTGCCTCGATGTGTTCTTTCTCCACAATTACTGAAACCAGCTCGCTCTGTATTGTCCAAAATGATCCCAGATGACCTCTTGAGGACAAGTAATGGGGAGAAAACAGGGCTCCAGAAAAGAGAGTTTAGAGAGCTATCTTTGTAGGGGCCTTGGCGGCCTTTCTGTGACCATTCACATAGGAAAGAAGCAGAAGCTGGGCTCTAGCCATAGAGGAAGCTCCAGAAGAGATGTGCAAAGCCAACAGAAGCAGACAGACAGAAAGCTAGTGGGTTACCAAACAGCTCTGGAAGTTCCTGCGGGTGGAAAATCAAGAACCAGCTCATACCATGGTACTGGCTGAACACGTGAAGCCGTGGCTGAAAGACAGATGAAAAACTGTCCTGATTAAGTCCAGAGGAATGAGATGGAGAGATGCTGAGTGGCTGGAGCCAATAAATAATTCAGGAATTGGGAAAGATCATCAATCAGCTTGACTCTAAAATCATTTCTCTGGCCACAGGGACTGTACCACAGCAAGAGAGAGAGAGAAAGACTTTAAGGGGCACCATGACACTAAAATCAGACCTGAGGGAAGGAAGGGTACTGAACAATGGAAATACCTGGATCTCAGTCTTAGTTTATGAGGATCGACTCTGGGATTTAGAGGTTTTAAAGGGTCATGAAAGACCTACTGTCGTCTGTGCTGAAGGGAACCAGGGAGCAAGGTCATGTTAACCTTGGCACTAAAAACTCAATTCAATCACCCAAGATGACTTGTATTCTTTATAACATGCATGTGTTGCTTTTATAAAAATGACAATCACACACATTAGGTAGCCCTGTAGTCGACAAATAAAACAAAAACCCACTTCATTTCCTTCTCCCACACAAAGGTTTTGCTTCTCTCTTCTTGGCTAGAGAGAAAGTGAAAGGTCAAGGCAATCGGATCACACAGCGTTTGTCCCCTTCCCTCAGGCCGAGTGCCATGAAGGAAAGCGTTGTTATTAGGGGAACCATTACCAGACCTCACAGCAATCCAACGATTCCTGAACTATTCACCAGGAGCATCCCTTCTTCTCTCTCATTTCCTACCATTGAACCCTGCACCACGACTTTCCCTGCCTCCCCCACCCACCACAGGGTAACATGGACTACACGTCTTCCTTCACTGCCCCTTTCTCCTGCTCTTGGGTGTGCCCTTGCCTGATGTTCAGCTCGAGGCTGCACGTCCTCCTTCCGCACTGACTAACACCATATGGCCTCTCTAACTTCAGTCCCTTCAGAGCACCCCAGACTTCATTTTGCCACCCTTAAATGGCACCTCATGAATACTTTGCACTTTACTACCTTCCCTGAAGGTACAACTGCTTATGTTGGTGTCTTTAAGGTCTTAGCAGTTCCGGTTAACACATACACCTCATATGTGCTGACTTTTAGAATCTACAGTGAGAGTCTCAACTCCTCCAATGCAAAAAGCAGTTGGGCGTCTCCTACTTGTGCCCTGCTCCGAGGGCTTCTGGGTGGGGGAGGGGCCGAGGGGCCCTGGCCGGTAGAGCCCCTCCCACAGCATGTCTCTCAGCACTCACCATTCCTGCCATCCATTGGCACCTGGCTCAGCACAGTCAGGCCGACGAGGACATAGTAGACGAGCCCGAAACAGTACTGCACGACGTGAATCACGGCATTGGAGAAGACGCTGACGAAGCAGCACTCGAAGAGTCTCCGCAGGCTGTGAAGCCACAGGAACAGCAGCACTAAGAAGGCGGACAGGGCCGGCTCCCCACCTGCAACTCAGAAGGCCACGCGATCAGCGGCTCAGCTGGGATCAAACTCAAGTTCTGGTTTTCCCAACCATTACATAGAGTGTTAAATGTGATTAGAGGTAAAAAGGGTTCTAGAAATCACCCAGCCTAACCCCTTCCTCTTTCTAGCAAGGAGGATGTGGGCCAAAGATTTTATTTCCATGACCAGACTGAGAGTGTTGCAAAGCTGATTTGTAAAATAACATTAATCCTAGCTTTTCCTTTTTTTTAAAAAAATGAACACACACACACACACACACACACACACACACACACACACGGATACAATCTAGTGAATTTGTACAAACTAAAACCAACCCATTCCATCCAAATAACTAGTACCTAAGACCTGACCAGCACTACCTAGTATTGATGTCAAGGAGTCTGGGTCAAGACCACGCAATAAATTAGTGACAGGTACCAATAACCATTTGCAAGTGGTCAGGAAGGGTTCCCAGACGGTGTCTGAACAGTTCTCCTTGGTGCGACTCCTGAGGTCAGTCACCCACAGAGGCGGGAATAGAAACAGAGTTATGCATTTCTTTCTGTGTTAAAATAAAAAAAGAAAAGGAAAGAAAGGCTGGCTATATGACTGAGTGGTAGAGCCCTTGCCCAGCATGTACAAGGCACGGGATTTGATCCCCAGCACCGCACAAAGGAAAAAAGATGAAATTATAGTTTTAAGGGTCCAGTGAGCCCTCAGATCTGCCTACCTCTTATCTCTGTCCCCTCCAAAGAATTCTGAGGAAAAGCTAATTTTTTTCACCTAATTTTTATTTAAATCAAATAAAGAAACCAAACCGACAGAATACAAACATTTCTTAGGAAAGAATAAAATTAAAGATTTGTGGACCTCCAGACTCCATGGATCATGAACGGGAGAGGGAAGAGATATAGTGTTTTCAGGATGCAATGGAGAACAAATAAATATCTGTTTTGCTACTCTTTAAAATATGAAAACACATCACTATTATTCCTTAGGATGTTTTTAATCATGAAGAAATGCATGACTGCCACAAGACACCCAAAGACAAACGTTCTACATTATATTTAACATTTTAATCTCAGCCCTCAATGAAACACAGAGTTCATAATTCTGATTATATTGTTCAAATTCCTTTCCTATGACCACTTTCTGTTCTGTTATTTCTTAACACAGTGTGTTCAAAGTCATATCTCCAAGTCATCTGGGAGAATGTGAGAAGTAGCGTGTCTTTGTTCTTCCAGAAGTGCCACCTCTACTGAGCAGGGTCAGGTCACCCCTGGCTGAGGGCTGGTCTGATCCACTGACAATATCAGTTACCGACTAGCCTTGGGGTTAGCTCAGTTGGTAGAGTGCTGCTCTGTATTCTCCGAGGCCCCGGGTTTGATTGCCAGCACTATGAAAATGAGAGAAGGATGTGGCAATCCACTCCCACACCAATCTTGAAATAATCAGCCATTGGAATTCCTATGAATAACAGAGAAGCACTGACAGTGCCAGGCATGGCAGTGTCAGGGAGTGTTTCATTCTGTTGTCCATAAGATGGCTATGAATCAGACCTGACTTGACAGCACCGAACAACAACTAGCCTGGGAAGGAGTGGGCCTGACTCCTTCTTAGGGGGAATTGTGATGTTGTACCTTACTCCAGGGTAGGTCCTGGGGAGCAAACACTGGGGCTGGGAGAAGGGAAAGCACAGGCCACCTGGGTCTGTTCTGTAGAATGTCTGCACCTTGGTGCACAGAGGCCTTCAGACCTGAGGGAGCTCAGAGAGCTGCTCCCAGGTCAGCAGGACGCATGTTGCCAGACCTGTATCTGGGCTGTGTCTTGATAAGCTGCCTCACACACAGCATGCAGAGAGGGCACTGGGCTCTTCTGAAGTGGTGGTGGGTTGTCTCCTGGTTACCAGGACCTGGGCTGTGTGCTCCACCCATCGTTAGCCACAGGGATCTTCTTTGGCAGGAGGAATGGGTCTGCTCCATTTTGCTCCTCTGTCCACCATCAGAGAACTTTTGTCTTTTTTTCTAAATTCAAACTGCATTAATTTTCTTGACAGTTCCCTGCCCTAACCTGGCATCTATCCTTGGAACTCATTTCTCTCTTCCTGGAGTTTCCCCCATCCTGAGCTGGGCATTGATTGTTGCCTATGGATGCAGTTCTCACTGGAATGGGAAGAGAGTACCTTGAAGTTTTCTTCCAGTGATTTCTCCTCCTTTTAGCTACTTTCTTTAAAGTTGACCTTTTGGAAACTGGAGTGGTGCACTGAAATCAGGGTCTGGGTCTTCAGTTCCCAATTCCATGTTCAAGTTAAAGTGAAGGGTTTTCTCATTTCCATGACGAGACTGAGAGTGTTGAAAAGCTGGTTTTTAAAATAACATAAAATCTAGTCTGTTTTTCTTTTTCTTTCTTTCTTTTCTCTCTTTCTTTTTCTCTTTCTATGAAAGACACAGACACGCACACAGATACAGCCTAAGAAATTTTTACAAACTAGACCAACCCATCCTTTTAAAATAACTAGCACTCAGGTCCTGACCAGCACCCCTAGTGTTCCCTTGGGGTACTGTCACTCCTCCTGCCACCCCATGGGTAAAGACCCTAGTCCTGACTTCTGTCAGCATAGAGTAGCTTTGCTCTTTATACATATTAAATGAATTAAAACCTAGTTTTTTTTTTTTTTTTTTTTTAAACCTAGTTTTTGATTCTTTAGGAACAGGTTAAAAAACAACCAAATAAATCTCCTCAAAACCAACTCTCCAAATGCCAAAACATCAGTCCATCCCACAGTAAACAAATGAATGGATTAAGTTTTCATGAGTGCAGTGCAGTGGGATTTGCTGAGGTCTCCTCCTGCCCACCTAATAGCTTGTACATGGATTTTCTCTTATGGTTGCCATCTTTTGCAACAAGCTCCTCCAGTTACACAGAAAAAGACGATTCCTTGGGAGCCAGTTGTTTGGCTGTAGGAACAGAGAACAAAGACAAGGACAGAGAGGAATTTATTTCTAATTCTGTCCCTCACCCTCTGTTCTTGTTGTTGCTGTTAGGTGCCATGAGTAGGGTTCGACTCATAGGGTTTTCAATGGCTGATTATTTCAGAAGTGGGCTGCCAGGTCCTTCTCTCATTTTACCCAGTGCTAAGGATTGCACCCAAGGCCTCAGGGTGTGCAGAGCAGTGCTCTACCAACTGAGCTAAGCCCCAGCCTTCTGCCTAACCCTACTTGAGGCTGCTTCATGACATTCACCTTCAAATCCTTATTTTCCTTTCTCAAGATAGAGTTTCACTATGTTGCTCAGGCTGGTCTTGAACGCCTGGGCTCAAGTGATTCTCCTGTCTCAGCCTCCTGAGTAGTTGGAACTATAGGCGCTCATGCTACCTTGCCCAGTTCTAATTCCTTATTTTAAAAATTGTCTTATCTATTGCTTATCTGACACTGAATGTGGTCAGTTTAAAGGCTATTTTGTAATCTGGCAACAACTATTTACAGGCTATTTTATTATACAACCAAAGCCTTGTAGTGCAACATATCTTTTTATACACATTTACCAAAAGTAATTTTTTAACCAAATTTCTGTGAGTCCTGATTTTGGCTGGACCTGTATAAAGGATACAGTTCCTTTAGGATCAGAGGGATCCTAAAAGCGTCCACTTCATGTGTAAAGATTTTTTTCATAAACTTATCAATAGAATTAAACCTATCAGAGAGAGAGAACAGCCAGTGCTGTACACAGCACACTAGCAGGAAGTCAGGAGCCCAGTGCAAACTCTGGGCTCTGCCATGAGGTTGGTGAGGACTTGGGGGCATCCCCTGAGCCACCCAGCGGGGAACCAGGCAAGCCCCTTTATACTCTCACCCTCTTGTTTCCAGGCAGGCGCCTGAGAAATGCGCACACAGCTCCCCTGCCATAGAACAGGGAACAGAATGCGGTGTTGTAACCCCTGGGGAGCCACATTACCTTGGAACTCTGCCGCCCCAAGAATTCTGAGCAAACCATGAAGCCAATGTGGAAAAGGCACTCCCAGGAACAGCGACTGAGTAAGGAACCACAGCAGAAAGCCATTCCACAGCACTGAGATGATGTAGAAGTGAGAAAAGTACCTGGAAGAGGAAAAGGAGTCAGGCAACCATGGGGTGGAGCTGCTTTAAGCCTGTAGCAGGACGATTCTTTTCAGTTCCTCTATCCCCACTCCTTTCCCAACATAGAATTTTGATTTTGAACAGAATTCAAGTTCTCTCTTTCAAACCGTGGCAGCGATTAACATACAGGAAGAAGAGGCTTGTCAGAGGTTCACCAGAACACAGCTGATCTTGTTCACCTAGACTGGGGGTCAGTTAGCAGTCTCTCTTGTCCCTGGGTAACAGAACTGGGCGCAGGTTTCAAACAAGAGAGACACAGGGCCTTGTAAAGAGGATCTGGATCATGCTACCACCATTTAAATCTACTAATGTTTCTGAATCCCAAGACATATTGCAGTAATGGCCACACAACTGTTGCATAAGATTTGCATAAGTACAGACTCAGGGCTAGAAGAAATCTTAAAGGTCTTATGATCCAGTGTTTTCCTGAATTGTACTGACCTAAATTACTTTTATTATAACAACACACATATGTATTTGTGTGTGTGTGTGTGTGTGTGTGTTTGGGATCTGAAGGCAGAGCCTTGCATATACTGTGCAAGTGCTCTACCTCTGAGCTGTACCCCCAGCCTCTTTTTAAGTTTTTATCTTGAGACAGGGTCTCACTAAATTATGCAGGCTGCCTCTATCCTTGAACTTGTGATCCTTCTGCCTCAGCCTCCTGAATCACTGGGATTAAAGATGTGCACCACCGTGCCTGGCTGCATGACACATATTACAATAAAACTAGGTATCAACTCCTTATGATTACTTTCACAGACAACTATAGAGCTTATTTTGAAGATATTTACAAAGTAAATACAAATAAAATCATAAAACCAATATAATTAAATTAGCAATGTTAATTTAATGCAAGCTGGGCTGGGGTTTAGCTTGGTAAAGTGTTGCTCTATGATGAGGCCCTGGGTTCAATCCCTAGCACTGCAAAAATGGGAGAAGGACCTGGCAGTCCACTCCTGAAACAATCCCAAATAATCAGCCATTAAAAACCCTATGAATAGCCAAGAAATACTGACATAGTGCTGGGCATGGCTCAGTACTAGGGAGTGTTCAGTTCTGTTCTACACAGGGTTGCTATGAGTTGGACCCAACTTGATGGCACCTAAAAGCAACAATTTAATGTGAAAAATGATGTTGGCTGAAATGAAATCAACTAATATGGCACAAGGGTCTCACAGGATCTTTTCCTATGCTTTTCTTATTATAGGTTCTTTTCTTTTCGTTCTTTTTTTTTTTTTGGTGGTACTGGGGGGCTGAACCTAGGGTCTTGCATATACTTTTTGCACATGCACTACCACTGAGCTGTACTCCCACCCTTTTTTTTATGCTTTATCTTGAGACCGGGTCTCGATAAGTTACTCAGGCTACATCTGGCCTTGACCTCATGATCCTCCTGCCTCCACCTCCCGAGTTGCTGGGATTACAGGGATATGCCAACTCACCTGGACTGTAAGCTCATTTCCTTATCTGCAATGCTTAGGATCCACAGTGCTTCAGATATTAGATTTTTTTTTTTTATTTTGGAGTATTTGCATGTACATTAATAAGTATCTTAGGGATGGGACCCAAGTTTAAACACAGAATTCATTTATGTTTCATACACACCTTATGCACATATGCTAAAGGTAATTTTATGCAGCAGTTTATAGTGCACCAGTGTTAAGGTTGGGGCCTATCACACGAGGTCAGGTGGGGAATTCATTCCACATGGCGCTTCATGGAAGCATGCAAAGTTTTGGATATTAGAGCATTTTGTATTTTTGGGTTAGGGATACTCAACTTGTATATTTCTTCTATTCAAATCAATTCAAAACCTTTCTAACTTTACTGTGTTCTGGAGATCACCTGGTCTTCTGTGGTCTTCCATGCAAAAATATTAAACCAATCTCTTTCTTTTCTCTTTGCTCTTTGACAATCAAAGATGATCCGGAGCTAAATGAAAATTAAATATAAGCGCAAAAGCTTCTCTAGATGAGCCAGAATATGTTTGTATAAGAGCCCATAAATATTTAGGGAGCACTTAGAACATGCTGGATAATGTTCCAGGAGCTGGGGACTCCACAGGGAACAGAGAGACCTGGTCCCTGCCTTACCGGAATTTATCTTTCATTGGGGAGTCAGATAGTCAACAGCTAAACCTGCAGAGTTAGCATAATGCTGGGGAGGCAGACAGAAGGGGTGCAGGGGGCTATTCTAGATAAGTGGTCAAGAATGGCCCTTTTGCAAGGGACATTTGGCTAGAATAAGTAATCCTTGTGCACTTCTGGGAGAAGAACTTTCTGGACAGGAAATACACTGCAAAGGCACTGAGGTGGGTGTATGCTGGAAGTGTTCAAGAGCAATAAAGGACATTTGTGTGGCAGTGGCACATGACTGAATGGGAGGGGCAGAGAGCACAGGGCCCTATAAGGGTGCTGGCTTTTGTACTGGAGAGCCTTTTAAGCAGAGGAGTGATGCAAGGTCATACTAATGTTTTAATAACCCTTCTGGTTGATGGAAAATTCTGCAGCTGCACAGTGGTGCTGGTGGTATAACAACGGGAATGTACTTTAAGTCCTGAACAGGGATATTCCAAATGGGTCAACGTGGTAAAATTTATGTCATGTATATTTTAACACGATAAAAAATAAATAAAACACTAAAAAAGGACACTGCTCATTCATTTCATTCTTAAGTTTTTTTAAAATTCCCTCTGAGCAATGTACAATAAAATACATGTACAGAAATGTCATAATGAAACCCATTAAGTTGTACATTAAAAATTACTAATAAAAAATAAAAATTCCCTCTGTTGACTAGCTAAAGAATGATCTAGTTATAGCATAAGAGATGTAGAGTGGAATCTGGGAGAACATGTAAGATTCCTAAATTTTATCTTCTCAACAATCCTATAAAGCTGGGGTCCCCAGCCCCCAGCTGTGACAGGTACTACACAGCAAGAGGTAAGCAGTGGGTGAAGCTTCTCCTGTATTTATAGCTGCTTCTCATCACCGATATTACTGTCTGAGCTCCACCTCCTGTCAGATCAACAGCAGGACTGGCATTAGATTGTCTTCTATAAAACAAGTCCCTGGTACCAAAACAGTGGAGGATCGCTGCTGTAAGGTTTGTTATCTTCATGTGGCACATGAGAAGACTAAGGCTCAGAGAGGTTAAGTTACTTATCCCAGGTCACACAGGTAAGTGGCAGGATCTGGCTCCAAACTCAGCCTTGATGATTCTAGAGTTCAAATTACATTGTTGCTCTCTTATTCATGCAGCCTACACTTGCCTGAACCTTTTTTTCTGATCCTAAGTTACACATAACTGACAACAACAACGTCAGGTGAATCACTCAAGTGTGTCTGGTATGAGTTGCGGTGTCAAACCTTACTGTGTCCTACTTGGGCCATTGTGTTTTTTGTTCAAAAGCACATTAATTGCTTTTTTATTCCCACATTTTGTTTTGCTATCTAAATTTTCCCCCCACAGGAAACATTTTCTACTCTATTGTTGTTGAGTGCTGTCCAGTTGAGTCCAACTCACAGCAACCCTATGTACAACAGAAGGAAACACTCCAACACTGTGCCATGCCTGGCACTAAGTCAGTGCTTCTCTGCCATTTGTAGGGTTTTCAGTGGCTTATTGTTTCAGGAGTGGGTTGCCAGGTCCTTCTCCCCAGCCTGCAACCTGGTATTCCCACGTGGTCTCCTACCCAAGGACTAACCAGGCTGACCCTGCTTAACTTCTGAGATCAGATGAAATGGGGCACCGATGTGGTATGGTTGTAGGCATCTATTCTTTATAGCAAGTCATATTTTATTTTTTGCTTCTGTTTTCTTTTTTTCTTTTTTGTTGTTTTGTTTTTTTGAGACAGGGTCTCATAGCCCAGGCTCGCCTGGAACCCTTTATGTAGCTCAGGCTTGAACTTGCAATCCTCTTGCCTTAACCTCCCAAGAGCTGGGATTATAGATGTGCTCTACTGTGCCTGGCTTCTTGCTTGTTTTAAAAGACACCCAGCTCAGTCAGGCTTCAAAATGCAGATCTAAAATCTCCACTGTCTATGAGACATGCTCCTCCCTTTTTCCTCCTTTGGCACTTTGCTTCCTTGGAACACTGCTTCCCCAGTCCTTGGGAGAAGGGACAAGGTGATCCTATGAAGGCACACAGGGCACTCCTTGGATTAACAACCTCTTGCATGATGACTATGAGCCACGACCACTCGAAGGCCTGGGGATACAGCAGCAAGCAGGACAAATAGCCATTCTTGCTGTCATGGAGTGTGTACACACGCACACATTCACACACACACAAACACACACACACACACACACACACACACACACACACACACACACACTCTTACAGAATGGCTTGTTGTTGTTAGGTGCCACCAAGTCTGTGTCCAAATTGTAGTGACCCTACATATAGCAGGCAAAGCAGTATTGCTACTGCTTCTCTGCTATTCCTAGGGTTCTCAATGGCTGATTGGTTTTTGGGAGTGGGTTGCTGGGTCCGTCTCCCAAGTGTACAGCACCTGGTGTTCCCAGGTGGTCTCCCACCCAAGTACTAACCAGGCCCAACCCTGCTTAGCTTCCAAGGTCTGAGGGGATCAGACACTACAGTGCTATGGTGGCATGCAACAGCGTGGCAGGAGGAGGTAATTTTGCTACAGAGAAAACTGAGGCAGGGTAGAAGGAGGAATGCTGGGGATGGTGGAATTACAATTTTAAACAAGACAGCTAAGGAGGGCCTCCCTGAGGAGGTGATGCGTGAGGAGAATCATAGGATGTGAGGGCATAAGCAATGTGGCAAGGCGGGGAAATGCTTTTCCAGTGGCAGTGGTGGGAAGAGACAGCACAAAGGCTGGAGGTGAGACAGAGGACTAGCAGAGGGCCTAGAGCCATCAGGGACAAACCACAGGGGAGAACATTAGTGAGGTGGTCTGGATGAGCCTGTATTGGGCCTCTGGCTTCTACTGTGAGTGGGCTGGTGTTACTCTATGGTTTGGAGCCAGGAGACACAATCTGATTTAACATATATTTGCTGGGGCTGGGATTTAGCTCAGTGGGTAGAGCGCTGCGCTGCAGTCTCTGAGGTCCCGAGTTCAATTCCCAGCACCACAAAAATGGGAGAAGGGCCTGGCAATCTACTCCCAAGGCAATCCCCAAACAGTGAGCCATTGAAAACCCTATGAGGGTTGCTATATTTCGGGTACCAACTCAACGGCACCTAACAACAACGACATATATTCGCTGAATGCTGGAACTGACCCCAGGCCCCAGTTAGAGGAGCTGTAGGACTAAGGAAGGGAACTAATGTTGACTGAATTCTGCCCAGGTGCCTAGCCCTGGGCTAAAAGTGAATATCACCACCTATGAGACCAGCAGGCCCTGTTACACTGCCATGGAATCCACCCTGGCACCATCATAGGAGCCTCTGACCCAGTCCTTTCCACTCCAGAGTGGCACCCTTTGAAAACATAAATCATATGATGCAATGCCTCTCCTTCCATCACAAAGCCCTCAGTGACTTTCCACCCACTCGGCATAAGGTCCGACCTCCACGATGGCCCGAAAGGCCCTGCTGAGTGCTCCCTCCTCACCTCTCCCATCCTCCCTAGTTTTGCTAATGATCAAATAACCCTGCCCGCTCTTCTTGGAAGCCCTTACCACCATCTGAAGTTACTGTGCTTGCTTTTCAAGATTTGTTTACATAGTATCCGTCTGCCTATAAGCCTAGAGTAACTGTGAGCACTCAGCAGGCACTCTATTAACACTGGCTAACCAAGAGAACCAGGCTGGGATTTAGTTCAGTTGGTAAAGCACAACTCTGCAGTCTCTGAGGTCCTGAGTTTGATTCTCAGCACCGGAAAAAATGGGAGAAGGGTGTGGCCATCCACTCCATAGGCAATCCCAAAACAGTCAGCCATCGAAAACCCTATGAGGGTCGCTATGAGTCAAACCCGACTCAAGGCACCTAACAACAACCAAGGGAACCAAGGAGCCTCTAAGTAGCTCTTCCAAACTGACTCTCAGAGTAACCAATAAACTAATGGAACCTAAAACTTCCAGCTACTTCTTTGTCATTCATTCAAAGCACACCCATGGCAACAGAGCCTTATTACCTTCAGGCACTGAGCTTGGGATGCGGTAACACGACAAATGTAAATATTGTCTGGCAAAGCCTATATGTCCTTCTCAAAATGTCACCATAAATGTAAAATACACAGGAATTACAAAGGAAGCCAATAATATTGACATATAGGTAATAGGGTTACTAAAAATCAAATCTGTAATATAGTAATATGTGCATTTTTTATGTAACAAGATCCAGTGGTGAATAATTATAAGGATCCCATGATGATGAAAACAATAGTGTGTTCAGATATCTTTAATATTTTCAATGTAGCAAATTAAAAAACTATCACAAAGTTGCAGGTACTACTAATTCTTCTATGGTCTATAGATTACATTCATATCCAAGGAAATGCTGGATTTCAGCTAGAGATTAGTGAAAATAAAAATGGGACTTGCTTCCTATTTAAGTTTCCCCTGTATTCTATCTACAGATCCCTTCGACCTGCTTAAAATCCCCTGGATTGTAGTGGAAAAAACTTGGCCAACTCTTTGCCTCCAAAGCCCAGTTTGATTACAATGCTTCCATTAAATTTGGAACTATTTTGAAATTTTACAAACAGAAGTGCTTCTATGTACCATGGAAGTCAAGAGCACTGTGCCAGGTCACCCATTTATTCAAACTTTCTGAGAAATTGAAACTCTAGGAATCAAAGAAAAACAAGAAAAGCAACTGTCACCTACATAAAAAAAAAACAACAAACAAACAAACAAACAAACAAAAAGAAAACTATCAGACAAGGGTAATAGAAACAAACACTCTAGGAACTGATTTTAGATTTTATCCTTGCCTCATTAGGAAGGAAAATATTAGAAACAAAATTACCTGAGGACCACCTTATGTGCAGAAGTGTGATTTATAGCTATCTGTAAGTGTTGTTGTTGTTATTGTTAGGTGTTGAAGAGTAGAGTCTGACTCATAGTAACCTCATAGGGTTTTCAATGGCTGATTATTTCAGGATTGCTTCTAGAGTGGATTGCCATGTCCTCTTGTTTTTGTGGTGCTGGGGATCAAACCCTAGTCCTTACAGAGTGCGGCGCAGCTGTAAGGACCAACTGAGCTAAACCCCAGTCCCACCTGTAAGTGTAGAAATTACAAACCTTTCCTTCTTCTCTTTTCTTTCTTTCTCTCTTGTCGTCGTAGTCCTCCTCCTCCTCCTCCTTTCCTCCCTTCCTTCCTTCCTTCCTTTTCTTCCTTCCTTTCCTCCTCTTCCTTCTTTTTCTCTTCCTCCTCTCCTCCCCTCCCTTCCTTTCCCTTCCCTTCCCTTCCTCTCCTCTCCCCTCCCTCCCCTCCCCTCGCTCCGTCCCTCCCTCCCTCCCTCCCTTTTTTCCTTCTCTCCCTCTTTCTCTTTTTCTTTTTGAGACAAGGTCTTGCTGTGTACCCTAGACTGGCCTGGAACTTGCTATATAGACCAGGCTGGCTTCAAACTCATGTTGCTCCTCTTGCCTCAGCCTCCCAAGTGTTGGGATTACAGGCATGCACAACCACTCCTGGCTTTTAAGCTTATTTTCATCCTTTAATAGTGCTATTAAATTTTGCACAAGAAAAAATATTTAAGTATAAGCACATAGGCTAAGATTACCAAGTAGTTTCAAAATTGGATTAACCAAGATATTACTAAATGCCACCATTTGGGGATAAATTCATTCTAATTTGATCTCAGACAAGACTCAGATTCGCATGGCACAAGATCTTCCCCAGGAGCTATGCCAGAGGTGAAGAGTTTAAGATTTTAATTCTGACAGTGGGGGGTTCAAGTACCACTCACACTATCTACTGGCACTGAGCCATGAGGAAAGTGACTTCTAAGTCTGAGTTTACACCTTTATGGATGGGAATAATGACAATGACATGTCCCTGGCAGATCTACTGCAAGGACTAAGAACACACACGGCATGCAGGGCATACAGGTGCTCACTCAGTGCTGGCTACTAGTAACAAGTACTGTTCCATGGCCACCAACCCATTTGCTTTTCTGATTATAAAAGGGATAGGCACATTGGTGATGAAGACATTTTTGGAAATACAGAGAAGTCTACAGACTCTCGCTTTCATCCAATTATAATTATCTCTCCTTTTCAAATCAACAGGGACACAAAACTTAAAAGAGGAGTGATATACACATTTTTCGAGATCTTGTCAAGTTTGATGCAAGTGCTCTTTTTTTGTCCCAACAAAAATGCCTTTCATCATTGGTCTGGATTTGTTGTATCTTCTCCACTACTAAAATAAAACCAACAAAACAAAACAAAACAAAACAGGTTTAAATTTAGGGAAATGCAGTAACAACAAACCCACAGCATTCAGACACCATGAGAGCTTCTACTCTAGAATTCTGGAGGAAGGAAAAGGAGTAAATTATTTCATAATATAGCAGAAATCACAAGAAGCCCAAAGAGTATTAATTGTTGTAGAGGAATGAATAAGGGAAGGTCCCAAGTGTCTTTCTTGGCTGTCACATAATGACAAACTTAAGTAATGACAGCTGGGGTACCCAATTTAGAGAAAAAGATAAGTGTGGGGAATGAGTATGTATGTATGTATGTATGTATGTATTTATTTATTTATTTATTTTTGCAGTATTTGGGGATTGAACCAAGGGCCTTGCACATACTTTTCAAGTGTTCTACCACTGGGCTGCATCTTAGTCCATTTTTTACTTTGTATTTTGAGACAGGGTCTCGCTAAGTTATGCAGGCTGCATCTGGCCTCAAACCTGAGATCCTTCTGCCTCTGCCTCCCGAGGTGTTGGGATTATAGGCATGTATCACCATGTCTGGCTGGGGAATTACTTTAAGTGTGCTCTTTAATCCAGGGACACTTGTACCTTTTTCAAAAGTCAGAAAATAAAGAGCTATAAAGCAGAAAAGGATATATTGCAATCAAAGTGATTAAAATAGGATGGCAAACAATTTTCACTCCTGTTTTTTTTAAAAAAGCCTGTAAGAAATAGGTTTGTATACTCTTTCCCAGGGCCCACCCCGTCGCAGTTCCTTGGAGGGATCCAGTTTTCCCTCCTCAGAGTTATCAGCTGATAGTTCTTCATCCCACAGTTAGAACAGGGCATCATTCACCTTTCAGAAGGCCTTGACATACAGTTCCTTTGTCATGTGCAGATTTGGTATAGAGATGAGGCCGTGCTCTGATCTAAGTTACTTCAGATTGTATAAATTAATAGCTTTCAGGCTGTGCCTTTCCCTGAGCGGCTCCACTTTACAAAACAGTAGTCTGCTCCATTTTGAGTATAAATGCTAAGGCAGGGTGATTCTATATCTTGTTTGTGCATGTAAGCAACCATCTGACCAGCGTAAACCATAAGACACAGACTGATAATAACTTATTCATATGAACTTATCGAATCAACTCAGGAGCACATGGACACGTGAGTGTGCCAAAAAAGTATCAGGTGAAGCAGGCTGTGAACTAACGGAACACTTCAGACCAGTGAGTGATGTAACTACGGACCCTATAAAAGGAGGGACACTTCATATTGGGACACAACAGCATCCAACGACCATCCAGTCATCAGACTACCAGTGCACGCATAGCGGACTGATAGGTGATGATAATCTGGCTCTGCTCCTGGGGCGTCAGTAGCTCAGCTCAATACCCTTGCTTGATGAAGTTCACTGGAATTGCTGTCCCATCTGGACCTGCCCTACACCTTGGCCTGGTGATGCATCTCACCTTGAACCAGCCCTGCAGCTCTTCAGCGCCTTGCCTTGAGACTCTGCAACAGCTCTGTGACTGGGTTTGTCAATATCTTATCTAATTACCTGCAGTGATTCTCTTTGCTTCTGTATCAGCTCCCTGCTTTTGCATTCAGTAAACCTCATAATAATAAGCAGCCATCTTTGAATGCTGTGGTCTCTTTAACCCTTTTGTTGCTTTTCTGTAGCATATATATAAATGTATATATTTGTTGTTGGGTGTGGTCCAACTCAGAGACTCAATGAACAACAGAGTGATACACTATCATATACTATGCCATGCACACAATCTTTTTATGTTTGAACCGATTGTTGCAGCCACTGTGTTTCCTCTCATTTTGAATCACACCACATCGGCGAATGGAGATCATAGGGGCTTTATTCCATTCCCATCATTAAGGTCAACTCTATTTTGAGGAGGCAACTCTTCCTCAGTTGTTTCTTTCTTTCTTCTTCTTGTTCTTCTTGTTCTTCTTCTTCTTCTTGTTCTTTTTTTTTTTTTTTTTTTTTTTTTTTGCAGTACTGGGGGTTGAACCCAGGGCCTCCTGCTTGCATGCCTTGCAAATGCTGTACCACTGAGCTGCAACTCCAGCCCATTTTTGAGAAAGGGTCTCATTAAATCACACAGACTGCCTCTGGTCTCGAACTTGCGATCCTCCTACCTCTGCCTCCCGAGTCACTGGGATTTCAGGCATGTGCCACCACACCCAGGCCTCGATTGTTTCTTGAATGTCTTCTAGTCTAGGGGATCATTTTCCAGTACTATATTTGACAGTGTTCCTCTGATGTTCATAGAGTTTTCGATGGCCAATTATTTTGGGAATGGGCTGTTGGGTCCTTTTCCATAGTCAGTCTTGGTCTGGAAGCTCAGATGAAACCTGTCCACCATGGGCTGCCTTGCTGGTATCTAACACATCACAGCAACACACAAGCCCCCACAGTACAACAAGCTGACAGACACATGGGATATGTGTGTGTGTGTGGGGGGGGTGCATGTGTGTATGTATGTAATTAAGATTGCAGAAAAAGAACCTGTGATTGCAGGTAGCTGTTGGCTATCCAGTGAAATTAGGAATACTTGACAATTTAACGCCAATGAAACTGACATAGATTGTGAATTTATTGTTATTCAATAAATTCTGGCATTGTGGAAAGACACAAAGGTGTTTGTCTATGTTTCTGACATACCATTATCACAACTGGTGTAGATTGGCAAGATTCCTTCCATTCACTAAAAAAAAGAATCCAATAAATAAACGGGCCACTGGCAGTGTCCAGCTTTCATAACCGTATGATGTGACTGAAAATACCATGGCATGGTGCACCTTTGTCATCAATG